>JAHPZR010022303.1:0-18996 GCA_019787425.1 Platygyra sinensis
GGATTCCAATAGCCCTTGCAAATATCTACCTTTTCCGCGTGGTCCTAACTTGGCGCAAAAACCTTTGTATTTAGTAGGCACCGTCCTTAAGTCAAGAAACCGTAAATGTCTTTCGTTTAGTCTTCTCAGGATTTCAATTAACCATTTTCATTAAAATTTTCCTCCAAAACTTTAGCAAAACAAAAAACGTCGCCATTTTGTAGACGAGTTCCAGCCATTGCACACTAATGGCTGATAGTGTGCAATGGCTCAGCCAATCAGATTACAGCATTTGCATTAGTATACTAGTAGAATTCTACTAATTATGGTTAGCACAACTTACAACGTCTGAAACGAATACTCCCGTGTCATTCCTGTAAAGAAAGCAAAAAAATAAAAATTATTAAAAAAAGGTCATTAAAATATACTAAAACACAATTCGTTATCATAAAGACGTTATGCAACCGAGGGTTGCCTTAGAAACGTGTTATTCTCCTACCTTCTTCCGACAATACTCAAACCCAGTCCCTGCCCGGGAACTTTGTTTAAGTCCAACGTGATGTACTCAAAGGCTTCTAATAAAGAAAGACTTGATCAGCGAGAGACAAAGGATTGAAAGCGCTAGGAACAGGGTAACATCTCTTAAGATTACTTCATGTAGCATACCTTCATCTTTAAACTGGGATTCGTCCCTGAGAACAATCAGTCGAACAACAGCCGGGGTCTGTCTGAGAGCTGTGATGGCCATGTCATGTGTTGCCTCTCGTAGATCGACATGATTCACCTAAAAAAATCCAGCAACAGCAACAAAAATTATTACAAGCACAGCCCCAAATTTCCAACCGAAATATCCAAGTGGAAACTCGGCTTACAATTTGCAATTTTTCACCACAGTCTCGGACTTATGATCAAGTCGAATTCGTCCTAGGCTTTCTCGGTAAATTGGGCGTTTTTAAGTAAATGGTGAATGGGCAATCGTAGCCTGCGTAGTAGAGCACTGAAACGTCAATTAAATGTTAATCTATACCTCCCATCTTTCCCAGGGGAAAAGGTTTGTTTTCATACACAAATTTGCAAATAAAGAATGCGAAGAAATGCATAGAGGAATCTCTGGATTCTCTGAATTTCCGTGGGGAAAGGAGAAAAATTATACTGAAGGAAGAACAGCAGAGAGATTTCGGGGAATGATGTGTAAACTGGGGTTAACTAACCTACACGACTTCTACGGTTCGTGACATTTGTACATTTGCCGTTCTCTGTTGGGTCACTCAACCTTTTTGTCGCTTCACTCGTGTTTATGAAGGGCACTACATGTAATGTTACAAGGAGGAATTTAAATTAGAGTAGAGCAGAGCCGTAGATCGTGCTATGGCAAATTTTAAGAGGTCATAGGACTGCATGATTTCCGCTGTTGTATGCATGTCGCTTCGCCGAGTTTGACACCTCTGTAATTTGCAATGTGTTAGTGTATTGTTTGGGCTCATTTCTTTTGCAACATATGTTTTTAAATCTCCAAGCATTTGCTTTTGAGGGACAAGATATGACGTTTTCTGATAACGTGTTGCTTACTTGCATGCTATATTATTGTGACGCCGGGCCCGGCTGTGATTAGAACTGTTTGCAGCTGTTTGCCTTCGTAAGGTTTTCATCGGAGCCGCCATGGCTTTACTTCGAGAAAGCTATACGCTTGTCTAGAGAAATGTTTATGTTTCTTGCCGCTATCTGATCGAGCTTACGTTTCTGGCGCTCGATGTATAGGTTTATTTCTCATTTGATCGCTCCGGTACCACAGGACTTCACACGCAAGTCTGTGGACTGTTTGCGTGATTCGGCTTAGTTTCATGTTTCATGTTACACTTCGTTCTCTGATTGGCTTATTTTAATTGATCCATCAAAAGTGCTAAAAGTGGGCGGCAAGCAAAAACCATACCAAATGTGGCAGGCGGGAATTTCACTCGCGGCTTCGCCCGCGATGGAATATGGCGGCTCCGCCGCTCGCCCGCTCATGCAGGCTAGGGCAATCGCAACGGAATCTTCCATCAGGGATTTTTGCTTACCATTTGCCCAAACTGTCGACGAACCGATTTCTCGGTGTAATGGTAATTACTCTAGACTCTCACAACTTTGTTCAAAAAGCTCAAAACTTAGATTTCCATGTAGTGGAATATGTTTTCTCGCGCTTTTCTCTAGTTAAATTTTTGTCTTCCAGCCGGTTTCATTGGGCAAATGTTATCCGAAACATGTTGAAAAATCGCAGATTTCTTAGACTGTTCACAGTCCCCTATTTTTCCCTGATATCGTAGGGTCGAATGTCGAGTTCGACGGGCCGCCATCTTGGTCTCTTGATGCGAGCGAAACTGGGGAGAGTACAAAATGCCGTTACTCTCTCCAGTTTCGCTCTCATCAAGAGACCAAGACGGTGACGTGTCAAACTCAACAATCGACATCTACGATATCAGGGGAAAATAGGGGAGCGTGAACAGTCTACAAAATTCGGCGAGTAGCACAGTGCTTTTACACAAGCGTACTGCACCTCAAGCGACGCAAAGGCTATGTCCTTAAACCTACTGTAAAAAATGATCAACAAAAAAAAGCACAAAATAACGCGATCTTACTTCTAGAATTTGATCGCCAGCCCAAAGTCTGCCATCTTTAGCCGCAGCTCCATCTTCATACACTTCATGGATGACAATGGCACCCTAAAAATGATCATGAATCAGTTGACGAATTCTCTCTTCCATACCTATACATTTCTTGTAAAGTTACTTTTGAGAATTTAGTGTAACATCAGTACTGAAAGTGCGACTTACCAGCAGCGTATCTGCACCGCCAACTATACTCAGCCCGAGGCCTGTGTTGCCTTTAGGAATCTCTATCACACATTCTTGACCGGGAATGATCGGTGTAGTGCGGGGATTTGGGGGCGGGGTTAATGTTGGCGACGCAGCTGTGTACAAAACATAATCAAGAAAATAATTCGTAAATTCCCAAAATCCTGAATGGCAATTGAAGTGAACGAGGTTGTTAAAAAAACTTACGTGCTGCTTCTCTGGGGGACTGCTGGACAATCTGAACTACAGGCTCAAAAGCTTGCGGTTGTACTGGTTCTATTCTCGATGCCACAGAACTTCCTGTCGGCGAACTTCCAGTCATCGCACTTCCGCTTGGCACATTCTCAAAGGGTTTTTAGTCAACTGAGGACTCTCTGCTTTCCTTGGACTTCCGGGATTTTCGGGTTCTGATATAGATTCCCTGACTGGTTTCTTGGCAACGGGTGGTCCTTTCTTGTGAACACGGGGACTTCCGGTCTCCCTCCTCGAGAAAACACTGGAGGATGTTGGTTTATCAGAAGCAGGGGGACTTCCGGCACTTGCCTGTTTCCTAGCAACCACAAGTGACACTTTTCCCCTGGTTCTCTTCAATATGGCAACGGCCTGCAAACATATATGTCGTCAAAAAAGTTTAGCGTGAGCAGTTAACG
Organism: Platygyra sinensis; assembly: GCA_019787425.1. Taxonomy (NCBI): domain Eukaryota; kingdom Metazoa; phylum Cnidaria; class Anthozoa; order Scleractinia; family Merulinidae; genus Platygyra; species Platygyra sinensis. Next base: position 3,461 of record JAHPZR010022303.1, read on the forward strand.
TCACAATCATCTCTTATAAATGTTGTCACTTAATTTACCTCAGCATGAGTAAGTCCCACTATGGGCTGATTATCCACTGCAATCAGTTGATCTCCTTTTCTCAGTCGGCCGTCCTGAAAAAAAAGCAGAAAAGAAAATCTTTCAAACACCATTTTCTAGCGAATCGAAGAATTGACTGAGCGAAAATTTTCGCAGCTGCAGCAAGGTCTCTTGGCAACATTACGTTGCACATTCCAAGTTCCCACCAAAACTGTCATTTCCACAAACCGATATCAATCTAAAAGCTTTGTAACACATTTATTTGTTGCCCTGCAATTCAATAACACAAGTTCACAGAAATAATTGATGTACCTTTTGAGCAGGGCCTCCTTCAGTGATGTCCTTCACATAAATGCCCGTCTCGCCCTCACCAAATCCAGGGCCTTCTACTACAGCGAATCCAAGACCGGTCGGACTCTGTCAGAGGAAAAAAAAAACTCTTTAAGTTAGCAAAATTTGGCTTCTAGACACAAACACAATTTTCGTTCTGCTAGCAAGCAGAAGTGAGAAAAGTACCCATTAATTTGTGACTCACTTTAATCATTTTGTTGTTATTCGGGTAATTTAAGAGTTTGGGTTGAACTAAACATTTTACAAGTAAAATTCATTGTCAACACACCTTAACAAAGTCAATAACTTCAACCTTTTGACCCCCTGACAGTTCCTTCAAAAGCGTGGGTGAAACGGCGATACCCTCTGTAACCGGTGGAGGACTGGAACTGGGGCTAGGACTTGACCGTCGAGGACTTCCGGTCTCTCTTCGTTGCGTTGTCGGTGACGACTCAACGGTACGAATATTAAGTGGTTTCAGTTCCGGTTCGAACCACTGCTGGCCTCTGGGAGATTCTTGAGCCGGCGGTGTCCTGGATCGACTAAGGTAATCAGCGGCTTCTTGTGACCGGCCTAACACCAGTTGAACCTCTGGTGGGGTGTTCTTCGTAATGAAAAGAAAAGCATACCATACATATATTACCTGTATGCCATTCACAACGAATTTTTTTTCATACATTTTGGCCATTTCGGCGGAGGAAGGACATTTATAGCCTTAAGCTCCATTTTGGAGGGCGTTTTCAAAAAGAATTCCCGTTTGTAAATGAAAAGTTGTGAGAAAACTTTCTGAGCGCGACTTCCACGAAGGTTGTTGAAAGTGGCGCTTTTAGTCCACAGGTAGCGAGTTCACAAGCCTTCATTTTACACTCTGATTTACCTTCAGGATCGCAGAGGCCTCGTAATGAGTTAACCCTCGAATGGAGACTTCATTAACCTCCAGTATCTCGTCAGCTTGTTGGATTTTTCCATTCCTCTCCGCTGGCCCGCCTGGCTTGACGTCCACCACAAAAATGCGATTTGCCGCTGCGCCTTTACCGCCCGCGATACTCAATCCTTGTAAAGAAAAACAAGATAAACAGGCTATAAACAGGATTCTCACCAGTGAAAGCAGTAGGACCTAATTTGCGAGTGTCAAAACACTAGCATGTCCCACCTTTCGAAAAAAGCTCATAGAAAAGAACTTCTCTTCACTTACCTAATCCTGTGCCTCCTTTCACGAGATCCGCAAAAATAAAGTCGCCAGTAACATCCGGGTATTTTATCCTTAGTTGTCCTGGGAACGAGATACAGTAAGTGAAATTGTCGGCATATGAAGTCAAGTGAAAAATATACCAAGAGACAAGTCAACTCAGACCTCGTAGAGGTAGAGGCGATGTACCACGTGATGCAGGGGGCGGGGCTCCTGGGTCTTACCTCAAACACTGACTTCTACGTTTGTTAGACAACCCAATAAAATCAAGGGGCTAGCTTACGTTTTCTATCCTCTTCGTTCTTGACCACATGAAAACGAGGCGGCAGGTTCATCAGCTTGCTCTCAATCTCAGCCTGCACACCCTCAGTCTTGATAACGGTTGCGATTGGTTCCTCCAACTCGTCGGCTGTGAGATTTTTGGCGGGAATTGGAATGTCTTTCCTGAGCGACTCATCTGATGGTAAACTAGCCGCCTCGGCAGACGGCCTGGCACTAGTTACCGTCACACTACTCGGCTCCACCTTGTAAGAGAAGAGACAAAGATCCTCTTTACTAATGAAAAGCACCTCCCCCCGAAATTTCGTACGTTTTCACATGGAAACGGGGGGGGGGGAAGTCGACTCGCGCAAGAAAACAACTAACATCTCACACATATAACGAACTATGCTTTTGGTATCAAATACGCGATATACCCTTAAATCCGGGTTATATCACCCCCCACCCCCCTCTTCTAATTTTGCTAATACGCCCGAGCTCTGGTTATTGTATCAGCTGTTAGGTATAATGCTACAAGTACAGTTCAAATTACAGCAGTTAATCACAGTACATTTCCTTTAGTGCATATTAGTTTTAAGTTGTTTCTTTAAGACTTTGTAGGCACTCCCCCGACCCCACCCCTTCAAGATGAGCTCCTCAAGAGACGAGCCCACATGCAATGCCCTCTTGCAAAGTTACATAAGCCCATGGCTAACCGAGGTTTCATAATGAACCTCACGGCTTCTGTACCAAGATGAAATCTTGTTGTATCGTCATAAGACGCGACAAAGTTTTTATGAGGTAATAAACACTGCTCCGCACTGTTTTAATATTCAGTTTGGAGTTAGCATATCTCTGTGAAATCAAATTAGAGTTAAATTGTAACTCTTGTAACACTAGACGCGACGAATACAATTAATACAAAAGCCTACAACCAAAGCAAAATAAATGCAAATACATTGGGAGAGTAATATACGATTTTCAAGCCATACGGAATGCCAGTTATTAAGACATATCAATTATAATCCGCTTAAGTGTATTACTTAAATCGTTTTGAAGTCTTAATTTACGCGTTTAAATCTCTGTTTGAAAAATATTGGAAGGGGAAAAACGTGCCGTAGGAAAAAATCTTCATTAAAATCGTTATAAAACTCTTTAGCATCGAAACATCCAATGAAATGAATATACAACTGCGAAGATCGACTAAATACTCGGAAGTTGATATCTTGTAATTATAGCCTTCAAAGCCAACACGTAAGCCAAATAACATACAAATATACCCTGAAGTAATCAAGGACAAACACTCTTCATAAAAGGAGTATTAGTTGTAGTTATTACCTCAGAGACGTAACTTCTACCCAGTTTTAATCCTTTCGACTTGCCAAAACGAAACGGCATTTTAAAACGACGGGAAAATCCGCTTATCCTTGCAGATGGCAGCAGCGCTGTTGTTGTTCGCTACGAAAATTTTTTTTTTCTGCAATATTTCACACAAATGACGCACTTTCTTCCGTTCTCACAGGTGATGTGTTTTGATCTTTGCCGAATAACATTAGTTTCCAATCCGTTTCTTCCTCCATCGAAACTTTGAAGAAACTTATAATAAAACCCATATATCCTATTGCCAAAATGTCATCTTCTCTTCGATAAATCTCCATCGAAGACCTCGAAATTTAACACTTGTCGGAAATAAATCTTATCTCTCAGGCAGTTATCAAATTTATCGCACCTTTTCTTTTTACTTCACTCTGTAAAGCGCAAAAAATAATATTTTTATTTGAACTGCAACATTTTTGTTCTCTCTTCCCATAATTTACAATCAAACGCGAAACTCTCCAATTGAAAAAGAGAACCTTGATTAATTAATAACAAGCAATTAATCATTAACGAGTTTAGGCTCAACCGAACACAAATCTTTGTAGAAAAATTTTTTTTACCCCGACTTGAACCTTTTGCCAATGATCGACCAAAAAAACTCGACATCAACAATAGTCTTTGTTATATCGTATTTTCAGCTTAAACATATTCTCTGGTCCAACTCTGAGAAACCAAACGCATACTTAAGAACGGAAAACACGGATAACTGCCACAAAATCCCACTTGAAAACCCTTATCGTCTTATCCCCGCCAAATAGACATGAAAGCGTATTATAACTTGATCCCTAAAAGTATCCGAAGCTAGTCTCCTGACTGTGATTAAATTTTTGTTGATGTCGCTTTTCTTGTTACATTTTTCAGCGCTTTACAGTACTGGGAGCCTCTACACAAACGCTTTCTAGGGTTTGTCACGCAATCTTCCTGACGAACCCAAAAAGCGTGTGTCCAGCAGGCTATATTGCTTCTTGCTTACATTATTGAGGGTGACTTCGGGCATGCGCGGTGGTTTGGGTGGAGCCACTGTCCTAACAACAAACCGCACTGGATTCTTGGCTCGCTTGATAATCTCCACTGCCTCGTCATGTGACGCGTCACGAAGGTCGTGTCCATCAACCTAACAGGGGTAGGGTGAGTAGGATTAGAATATGCTTTTTATTCAGCAGCTTTAGAAGTCAGTCAAACCAAACATAAAATCCTCACCTCTAAAATCTGGTCGCCAGTAGCCAATGTTCCTAAACGCGCAGCTGGACTGGACTCCAGTACATGCCTGATGAAGATTCCTTTGAGGCCCATGCTCTGGGGTCCAACTTTACCACCAATGATACTAATCCCCAGGCCACTATCGGGTTCGCGGTTGAGTTCCACCACACGAACTCCTGGTTCATCGTAAATGGGGGATCTAACCGGTTGAAGCAGGTCAGGCAGGTTTTCCACTCCCTCGGGAATATTGTACTCTTCAGTTTCCTCTCTGAAAGTTTGAATGAACTGGACATTAAGTCACAGTTGGGCTACAATTTAACGAACTAAAACAGAAGAATAGCATTAGCAGGGTCCGAAATTGCGTTTTCCTGGTCGCCAATGCGACTAAAAATTTTGCACTGGCGACCAGAATTTTACAACCAGTCGCCAGTGGGCGATTAGCTATTTCAGGTCACGATAATTATACAAACAATAACTTTGATTTTCAGCCAAATCGATTCTAATAAAATTCAAAGTCGCCCACCAATTGGTCACTTTTTTTTGCTTTTGAAGTATAAACCGATTTTCCTGTTATTATAAATATACCACAACGTTTCACAGCTACGATCAGTGCAAAGCTTCGTCGCCATGTTTCTTCAGCGGTTTCCTACAACATACATATTGCGGACGGTTCAGGGGACTGGAACGAGAAATGCTACACGGTTGTGGCCTGATGCAAGCAACCTGGCGATCCGTCCATCGTCTTGAAAGAACGCGAAAGGAAAGATCGTTTTGAACAAAGAGAAAGGAACCAAATGGCAGTTTTTCAGTCGGGCACAAGAGAAGGTATAAAGTTGACTTGAAACATTTGGCAGTCGCACGAAACTGCGTATATGGGTGGCATTCGATTCGTTCGTCCTGGGTTTTCGCTGTATAAATAATCAGCGTGTTTACATCAGCGTCAGCGTGCTTAATTCAGTCGCCAGTTGGAGCTTGCCTAAAAAAGTTACTTTCGGACCCTGAATTAGGGTAACGCTAGAAAGTCGTACAGATGGACGGCAAGTGTATACAAAACTCATATTAAACGCCATTTGACCTTCTCTGCTCTCGCTCAGCTTCAACCTCCAGGGACTGGGACGACGAGTGCACTGATGACGTAGAGCTGTCTTCCAGGAAGGACGAGGGGGACTGTTGTATAGCTCGTGCTGGCGTCATCTCACTACGGATGAAAGTGAACCTGGAGAACAACACGAGTCGGGTGAGATGAAAAAACAAAACGAACAAATATCCAACAAGTTGAAAATAAGAAAATTGTCATTCAGAAGTACTTACACAATGTCCCTCAGCAAAGATTGCTTTCTGAGCACAGACCTGCAAAAAAATGAACAGGAATAATATTAACGTTACTGTGTCGTCGGAAAGGCCATTGTCGTTGCTTAGCAACAGGCCGTCGAATGCTCATAACAACTTTAATTTCGTAGTACTGATGTCCTTACCTGGCCCTGTGCCCTGACAAACCAATCATGCTTTCATCATTCACGGCAACAATGTGATCTCCAACTCCTATTCGTCCATCTAGTCCCACAGCACCGCCCTTAAGTACAGACTTCACCACACAACCACAGCCGTCCTCATCACCCTTCAGAGTCAACCCTAGAATGACACGGGAAAAAATACAGCAACTGAAAAAGTTTACATTATTTGCGTGTAACATGGATTGGCGAAAGCACGGAGTAAATAACGCGTTGGAAAGTCCCAGGCATTCTAGTGATTCCAGAGTTCTTTCCAGATGCAAGTGAACTTTCCGGAAACTCGAGAAAGTTGTCAACCGTTGCTCGTGTTTTCACGACACATAAAGACAGAAAGATTTCAAAATGTTCTATGCGTGGTTGTTGGCTGTAAAGTTTGAAAAACTAACTGAAAAGTCAAGTCAGGCCCCGTCCAGACTACAATGGAAGAATTTGAAAACAGACATTTCTTTCTACGGTTAGGCATACCATCCACACTAATCCGAAAACGCTCTTCAAACCAGAAAAAATTTTCTTTTTCCTGTGGACGGGAAACGTTTGAAAATGGAACTTTCTCGACAACGATGACGTCAGATAATCACGTGATTTCCCTGACCGCGTTTAACTCAGCGGTGATTGCTGCTTTTTAAATTCCTCCGGCAAAGTATTGACGGAAGACGTTTGATGCGTTTTCAGAGTGAAACCTCCGTTTTCAAATTCCTCCAGCGTAGAGTAGACGGGGCCTCATTCTCCAGTACACTTACCCAGTTTTCCAACCATCTGTCTTCGTATGGTGATTGTCTCCATTCTTGATTTAATGTTATCAGGTAAACTGTCCATATCAATGGAATCTACTGAAAACACCAGCGGCGGTCCAAAGTCGAACTTTGATGATTGCTCACTTTCGCTACCACTGGACTCATTATCACTTTCCTTTTCAACTTCAACATTACCCACCATGGCGGCCGGTCGCCCTGAACAAAATCCACAGTTACAGATGAAGGAACAAATCAAAGAGCATAGGGCAATATTTACAGTGTAATGTTTTCTAGTCAGTTCATGAAACCTCAGTCTGTGACGATTCAATTAAAAGCTTCTGAGCAGTAATGCAGTGTTTTTTATTACGCTAAGCACGGCAGACCTACATTTTAAAATGCTGTACAAGGTGGTTCTAACTTTTAAGTCTGTGGATGAAACCCTAGTGTGTGACCATTCTCATGTGGTACTGTTTATTACGCTGTACAAGGTGATTCTAACTTTTAAGTCTGTGGATGAAACCCTAGTGTGTGACCATTCAAATGAAAGCTATTGAGCAGTACGTTCATGTGGTACTGTTTATTATGCTGTACAAGGTGGTTCTAACTTTTAAAACCCTAGTGTGTAACCATTCAAATCAAACCTGTTTTCATGTGGAACTGTTTGGACACAAGAAGGAATGACAGGATTGATTGAAGTTACCTCGTTTCTCGAAGGTCGAGTTGTTCAAGGATTAAAAGTCAATCGAAGAGTCGATTTTTGTTGTATCAAAATGTTTTTCACTGTTTGTTTTGTGCAGTGTGCGATTCTTCAAACCCCAAACTGAAGAACAAACGATATAAACAGAAAACCTCGCCGAAAAGTTTCAAAATTGAAATCAAAATTCTCGCTTACCTTGAGTTAGCCTAATCGGGCTTTGAAGCAGTGACTCGCCATTGTATCTCGCAGTGTCTGGTGGGCTCTCCTCGTATTCTTCATCATCCTCAGGCAGAGATACTGGCCTGGCTACACCAATCCTAACTTTACCTGGAAGGTACAGAGAATTTTTGAAGTGAATAAAAAAAAAACAAACAAAACAAATGCCGACATCACATCCACCACTCAGCAATAAATTATTGAAACGATTAACAGAAGACTTGCAATGCACTTCAGAGTCCTCTAACTTCCTTTAATTAAGAAGCAAACCAGGGCTTTTAAAACTTGAATTGTCAAACAAAAAAAGATTACCAAAATACTGTTTCCATTCTTGGCAAGAAGTTATTTATGCTCACCTTTTGACGTTCCTTTGAGTGTCTCAACAGCAAAACTAAGTGAGGAATGTTCCAGGTTGGTGTCATTAACAGACATTAGACGGTCCACTGGCTTCAGGCGGCCATCTTGTTCTGCCACACCTCCAGGTACTAGGCTTCGGATCACAATGACGGTTTTCTCAGGGGAGACTGGATCCTAACAACGGAAAAGAAGCAACATAAATTTTGTTAGGGGAACTTAGAACCATTTCGTATACTCTGAACAGCAAAATTTCTTATCGTGTTTATGGGTTAACTGAGTTTCCAAGGGTACAGGTAGTAGCAAAACTGGACACTTAAACATAATGACAGTCCCATATTTCTATTACAGTCCAACTCCTATTACGACAGTGGTCACTTATGACATGGCCACCCCTAATTTTATTAGACAGCCTATAATCATCGATTTTGTCTGCAGAATTCGACCCAGAATAACTGGATGTTTCCAGGGTAGCCATCAGAATTATTTCCTACTACGGGCACAGTGCTTTGCACAGCACATTTTCTTAGGACATTTATTGACTCTTGGATGAGTGGCAATGGTACAGTATTCCCCAGACTACGAAACAGAATGTTACTGGTGGTAGTTCCCCAATCTCTATCTGAATTTCTTTCCTGACATCTCAATGTCCTTTCCAAGAACACTTCTAGTGTTTATACCAGAGCCAACTTGCCAACTTTGCCCATCTGTTAAGTTGACAAACATCATGGTGGATGAAAGAGTTCAAAATGGCACCCTAGTTCCAGGACTTCTCTACCGCAGGACTAACTATTATTCAATGTATTGTTCATTAGTCCAATCAACACTCAATACTCGAATGGACACTACAGTTGGATGATTGGTATATTCATAAATCATATAACTATTCAAAATTTGAAGCCAAGAATTGAATCGGTTCTGAATGGATTCATTTTTTAAGGTGAATGCTTCAGGTGTTTTGAATGTAAACACACTACTCAAACGGAAACACTAGCCTTAGTCACACCAAACTGAAACAAAATTTACCATGACAGTGTTAAATCTGGAGTTAATGAAACTCACCTTGTAATCCAAGATGCTAAATCCCAGTCCTCTTTCCCCTTTCTCCAGATCCACGTACTCAATCTCCTCAGTCCACATGGACTGGGACATGGTGGATTCATTGAACCCGGTGGGACTGGGGCTATCAGGCAAGGCAGGTAGCATGGGGCTTGGAGACGTCATATCCAATTCTACATATGCATCATCTTGAAAATAAGATATACAGGTAGCTACATGTACATGTATTATTACTAAAAGTTAACAATGACAGGGAGTATTGCATAGCATAGCCTGTGAGTAGTCTCTAGTGTTTGGGCCAGGAGCACAAGGGACAATCATACACTTAAGACCAGACAAGCCAGCATACAAAGCACAATGCCAAGTCGAGTTGCATCTAGTTGCAAGCCCTCATGTTGTTCTTAAACTCCCTCGCATGCCACACAAAGCACAGTGGCAAGTCGAGTTGCATCTAGTTCCAAGCCCTCACAATGTTCTTAAACTCCCTCATGAGCTAAAGGAAAAAGCAAGTTAGTAGCACTTGAGTGTGAAACCCAGACACTAGAGCCCACTAGCTGGCTAGTTATAGTGCACTGTAGACATTCAAAGTGTTAGCTTTTACCAAACCAAAGATACACCCCACACTACAGACCACCCTTGAACACAACTCAAGTAACACTTTAATATTTTTGGAGTGAAATCTTCTGACTGTCAAGTTCACTCACCTGGTCTCTCACTCTCATTTGGTTGGCTTTCCACATCCATCTCAGCCTCTGCTGTGATTGGTTCATCCTCTGCCAAGTCACGTTTTCTAGCAACCACCAATCGAAAGTCCTTTGGCAATCCTTGAATTAGTGCAACAACTTCTGAATGACTTAACTCCAAGACACTGATGCTATTCACCTTTGAGGTAAAAGAAATGACCAAAGAAATGTGAATCCATCAATAAGGAAATAATAGACAAACCAATCACACTCAGAAAACACTAAAAAATAGACCTTAATTTGATAAAATAATAAAGAAATAATTTCACTGACCTTTATAGGCACAAAATCCATACAAAACATGGAAACCACTTAATGTACATGTAGTGGTTGCCCGTGGATTGCATGCAAATTTACAGTACATGCCTGGCATTGGTAAAGAAGCAAACAAACACAAGAAGGGCATGTTATAAGTCCAGCCAGCCTACAGTACATAGCAGTGATCCATCTACCTGGGCGTCCCGTGTCGCAGATTCATAAATTTCCGAAAAGATGCACCAATTCAATTTAATCCTGCATGCATCCATGTGGATGCAAAACATTACGATTAAGATCATAGCTTATGTCTCTTCCTCTCTTAATGGGCATCTGACAGGATGCGGCAACACGGAACAGCATAATTTGCTAACATCTGCATCTGCATAATCAGAGCTTTTTTTCACACAAAACAGAAAAATTGTGCCATATTAGCAATAAAGCAGCTTCCTTACAACCCCACAAACAAAAACTCCGAAGAGATTGGTTACTTAGAAGAATTTTTTTCTCCTAAAACAGCAACAAAAAACACGCCACTAAATTTCTGACAAATTCTTGACATCCAGGCCTTTGATCAAATAGCTTGGAAACTACATGTAGTTTAGAGGAAATTGCCTGCCTACAAAGCTTTTCACGAACGCAACAACGAATTCTGCACGGGAAATGAACTAAAATTCTGTATGGGACTCACTCTTTTGCCTGAGGGACTCACAGGTTTTTGGCTGTGCAGGTCCCTGGACTCACTACCGCCTATTTCTAGATGGATCACTGACATGCTGTGACAGTTATTATTGTTATAAGTCTTTATAATTAGCTCTTATTAACCGAGCAGGAGGTCTGTATGGGAGAATCTTGACCGAGGTCGTAAGTACAGACCGAACGCAGTGAGGTCTGTACACACGACCGAGGTCAAGATTCTCCCATACAGACCGACTTAGCTCGGTTAATAAGATGTTTATTATATGGCGAAAAGAAGAACAATTTAATTCGTTTAATGCAACTGGTTTGTACTAAGTGACAGTTTGATTGCAAATGGCGATAAGCGGCCGAATTTAATTCTTCCAAAAGTTTGCTCGTCTTCTTTTAAATACTTTATTTTCTCATCAGCTTTTTGGCGCTTACAGAAATAAATATTCTTAGATGAAAACAGTCAATGATTTTGCATTTTAGTTCGCAACTTTTTCGCTTCAAAACATAACTGGTCTAGCGGCCGGTCTAGATGGGAAAATCTAGACCGCGGTCAATATCCATTTTAGCCAATCAGATTCATGAATTTGGTAGTTCCCAGTCCTTGTGAGACATAGCCATATAATAATAGTTGTTATTACCTCCACTAGATGATCACCAGGTTGAACAATTCCATTCTTTCCCACAGGACCCTCAGGACTAACAGCATGCACTCTGTGCCATGGCAGGGAGCCATCTGTAAAAAGTGTGACAATAACAAGGGTGATTAAGTCCATTCTTGGGTGCCATAATTAATCAGTGAGAGTATTTTGGGGAAGTGGGGTGTAGAATGAAATGTAATTGGTTCTTCACTATGTATAGTACCTACAGTGTATATTTACCACTGACTGAAAATTTATTTGTAATACACTGTAAAGTAATGCAATGTTATCAATTGTGGTGCCAAAACATGACCTTTAAGAAATCCTTACTTTGGCTATTTATTACAGAACACTCTTCCATTTCTTTGGTCAGTGACACAAATGAAACTGGAGTGCATGTACCGGTAACTACTTTCACAAGGGTGTTTCACAGAGTGTAACATAGAAAACGTTCATCAGGACGATCACACAAGACAAACTACATGTAGACTAAAGTAAAGGCTATTAATTACATTGCACATTTATATAAAACAAATAACATAGCCCTTTTGACTGCCTTTGAACCAAAATCTTATTTGTTGGTAACACAGTTTTTTTCCATGCGTCAAATAAAATGTCAAAGCGATGTTACTATGAACAGTAGTCTCCATTATTTTACAATTTATTTTAATTTCCTTACCTTGTGCATGTTGTGTCCCTTCTAAACTGATTCCCAGACCTCCACCTGATTGGAATTTTGATATATCTGCAACCTTTTGATATGCACATAAAAAAGTAGTCAACATCAGTGCTGACCCAAATGGACAGATGGATGAAAAACTAAGGAAGAGGGCAGCAATTCAAAAAGGAGAAAGTGGAGAGCAGACACAAGAATGACTATCACCATGTTAATTATTAAATAAATGTTATGACTTAATAGGTTTGAAGTTTAAAACTTTTACTTCTATTTTTATCAGTAATTAGATTTGATTGTGATTAGTTTTAATTTCCTTATTTTTTACTCTATTTTACTTTTATTAATTATTGAGGACCTGCCCGAAAAACAGTGAAATGTGACAGGAGTTTCCTTGATGAAGACTTTTTATTATTATTACGAAATTACAAACAGAAATGATTCCACCACATCTTTCTCACCAAAATATCCACACTATCTCCAAGTAGATTGCTGTAATGCTCCTTAACACTTTCTGGGTCTGTAAAAGTAAATAAAATATTATTTTTTTCAACCGATCATATTTTCACAACAAGTTGAAATTAAAAATCTGGAAGCTGTGCAGGAAAGGCCTAGTACGAAAATTGACTTCCAAACACACTCTGTATTCATGTATGCTGTACACCAAGTGTCCCTGAGACTGTATGGTTTTCTCTTACTTTAGATATCGACACAAAGTGCACAGGTAACCCATACCAGTCTTTGGTTCTGGAGGAACTGAATCCACATGCACCACAGATGCATCAGTTAGACTTGCACTGGACTGTGCACTCAGTGAAGCTGTTGCAGTTACCTCATCTACAAAAGATGGTTACAAAAACTTACATGAAACTAACACTTGAACCACCTCATGAAGGGAGAGTTGAATGCATTTCCAAGAAAAGAGGCGGAGGATTCTAGTTCTGCCAATAGTTTGACTGACCCGTTTACCTCTGTGTAGATCCCTGGTGAAAATACTCTAAAGATCTTTCAGGATCTTCAAAGATTCTCATTAAGACTGTTCAGGATCCTGTTGAAGATCATAACCAGACACAGGCTCCCCAAGCTCTAAATATGTGGTGTATGTGACAGCTTGTGTATATAGAGAATTGTATGGGAAAATCACCGATCGTGAAAAAATTGTGTAAATAACTATCTGATTTGAAATAGAGTTTTCCTACCTCAAATGTGTTGCGAACTTGTCTCGTGCCGAATTTTGAGCCATTATGGCGCTGTTTAGTGAAGTTATTTGAAACCCTTACTCCTCCTTCTAAAACAATGGAAAGGCAGACCACATTCTATACATCGCTGGCCAGAGGTCACTCCACAAATCGCTTTCTCCTCAACAGAAAAGTCCCGAATCGCAATAAAAATAACAGTCCCATAAAGCTCAATAAATTTCACTCCAAATGGGTGTGTTTCGGTGGCTGAAAGACTGAAAGACTCCTGAAGAATGAAAAATTTGCCTTAAATTCACCTCTTCGGCTTTCCTGAGACCCTTGTGATCAGATATGTGATGACAGCCACTCACAACATGGTTTCATGCTCAACTCTGATTGGCCCATTTGAATTTCAGCGCGCGTGGACAACACGACCCTTCACCAGAGGGAAACGTACATTTTGTCGCGAATCCAGTGTCCCACTAGGGCTCCCAAGGGCTATTTTCTGACACCTGTACAGGCAATAGGCAATCACAGCTACTGGTATGTTTACATTTAAAAATTTTGCAGTTCACTTTGGATATGTTAAAATATGTCTTCCCTCGTAAAAAGAAAAGTAGTGAACTTAAGCAAGCCACGATGGCAACGTCGCCAAACAAAAGGTTTAATGAGCAGTCAATAGCTGTGCGCGTGCACGTGTGTTATAAATCTTTGTACATTTCATTGCCATTCTCTGCCAAACTTCAATGTCTTGCGTATTTTCGACAACCTAGGTAAGGACAGCAAAGATTTTGGATTTCCTTATGGAAATAATTACTGGCATTGCATATTTAGTTTGAGCAGGTTTTTAGACATATTTGCAGCCTGAATGGGTTAAATTACTTACGAAATTCGAGAGTAAAATTTAAATCCACTTTTTGGTAGGCGTCGTCCCTGGCGTCGCCGTCATCAGTGCTTAAGTTCCCTAATTTTTCCCATAGCTTTTTGCGGGCTTTTCCTAGACTGTTGTAAACATAGCTGTGATGGGCTTTTGCTAACTATACAGGTGTCAGAAAATAGCCCTTGGGAGCCCTAGTGAGACACTTGATTCGCGACAAAATGTATGTTTCCTTCCGGTGGAGGGTCTTGTTGTCTGCGCACGCTCAGAGAATGAAAGCCAAGTTGCGAGCGGCCGTCATCGCATGTCTGATCACAAGCGTCTCAGGGAAACCGAAGAGGTGAATTTAAGGAAAATTTTTCGTTCTTCACGAGTCTTTCGGCCGCCGAAACACACCCATTTGGAGTAAAATTTATTGGGCTTTATGGAACTGTTATTTTTATTGCAATTCAGGACTTTTCCTGTTGAGGAGAAAGCGATATGTGGAGTGACGTCTGGCCAGCAATGTATGGAGTGGTCTGCCTTTCCATTCTTTTAGAAGGAGGAGTAACACTCTCAAATAATTTCACTAAACATCGGCACAAGAGACAAGTTCGCGACACATTTGAGGTACGAAAACTTTATTTGAAATGAGATAGTTATTTACACAATTTTTTCACGATCGGTGATTTCCCCATACAATTCTCTATATACACAAGCTCTCGCATACGCCACGTATTTAGAGCTTGGGGAGCCTGTGAACAAGATCATTGAAAATTCTTCCCAAGATCCTCAAAGAAGTTTAATACAACACTACATGATTGTATATTCTTGTCAGGATATGCAAGGGTCTAAAAGAATAATCACCTTCCTTGTCAGGATATTTGAGCGTCTTTGATGATCTTAATCTTTCCCTACAAAGATCTTAGAGTATCTAGGGGATCCTTTCGAAGATATTATATAACGTTATTTTATTTTAGGATCTTCGCAAGATCTTCGCAAGGTCTTTCAAAGATATTCAAGAATTGTTGAAAGATCCTTATTTTTAAGGAGGTGTGGTTGACAACAACAACAACAACAACAACAACAACAACAACAACAACAACAACAACTTTATTGACCCTTACACTTGACACTTGAAGCCTTTTGCATGAAATACATCCTGTGCATTAATGTACATGTAAGGTAGGTGCAACTCTTTGCACATATTGCATGCCTCTTAAGCTGCATATGGTACATCTGTACGTACCGTTAAACGTGCAAGTTCCCCTTGAAGGGGCAGTGTCATGAGGATTTTGCAGTTTTAGGTCAATAGCCCTTTTCACGGTTATTTTTTTTCATTTGCATTACAATACAATCTAGCATGTATGCGAGGCAATTTCGGGCTATTTTGCAGTTTTAGCCCAAAATTGCCTCGCATCCACGTTGGATTACATTGTAATGCAAATGAGAAAAACTAACCGTGAAAAGGGCTATTGTGTTAAAATCATTACTTTGAGGCTTTCCTCATAAACAAAATGCTTCTGTAAAACTGTGACG
>JAHPZR010022305.1:0-12821 GCA_019787425.1 Platygyra sinensis
AAGACATCAAATGAATTTTATCAGAGAGGGCTAACCATAATAAATTTCTTGAGGACTTTTTGAAGACGTAGCATCAAATCTTGAAAAATTGGCCACTTCATTCCAGTTTCAATCTATTTTCATCCTTGCCATCCATAGTGACAGGCGACAGAAAACAGTTTCAGTACCTTCAAATAATCTTTAATAACAAAACTAGACCATTATTTTTGGAATTCAATTGATGTAGACACCTTCTAGCTTTTTATAAACTTGCCAAATAGGGTGACACTGCCCCTTTAACCAGTCATTCACTAACCAACCATATCTTGTTACCTACCAGCAGGAGTTTGTGGTCTGCTGAGACGATGTTGGACATGTCGTGCGACCCTAAGCCTGACAACAGCTCCAGTTTGTTTAAGAATTTCCACAGCTTGCTGGTTATCTTTTCCATGGAGGCTAATATCATCGACTTCAATAATTTGGTCATTAATTCTTAACCTGCCGTCAACTGCAGCAGTACTTCCCTCAGCAATACTTTTCACAAAGATTCCTGATAATTCAACTGAAAATACAAAAAGAAAAACAGAAAATGAGACTTTCAGTTTAGATGTTACTTGACACAGCATGTAGTTTTAAATTTGGATTCCTCACTGAAATACTAGTGCAGCACTTTTGACATACATAAGGGTGCAGTGGCTTCATAATTGGTGTGCTCATCTCTGGATCAACAATTTACCGTCACAGTGCATCTCTCCACCAGCATTTATAAATACATGTATATTCTGTACGAACCAGGACATTTAATGCAGGGGGTAGCCCTGTGATGGACTAGCATCCCATTCAGTGGGTCAGTAAATCTGGAAACACTCTTGATCACTTCTTGATACCAAAACCAGGGAAAAGCATCGGCCTGATGAGCTGCTCGGCTCAATTATGCAGAGTTTACCTTTTTTACCAAGTATGCACACTTTTCACGTGTGATGCAAAATTTTATTGTTAATTCTTCAGGAATTGTCCTATTACTGTCTTCTATACCAGCATTAAACCTGTATCACATACACTGAAGTGATGCATGATTATAACATTTCTACAAGATCAGTGCAGTTTGTAACATACTGTACCTGAGGATTGTTCAACATATCCTGCAATGGTAATACCCAAACCTCTGCTGTCTTTTACAAGTTCAACATCAAATGTTTCTACAGGTATATCGGATTCCCTGATTTCCTACAAAAACATAAGTCAAATTAAGTTTCTTAAGATCATTCCCCAGTATTGCATTGCACATCCCTACTGCACATAATTTCACACCTGATTAGCATGAGCATTTCGTAATAAGGCAAGTCAATGAGAAAGTCAGGTTATTTGGAACCTACATGTAAATATGCACAGAGTCTACACAGTTACATGTACATGTACATTGCATGCTCGACAACTTATTGCAAGTTGCAAAATTCAGATGCAACAAATACCTCTTCTCTGGAGGAGGCATCAACATTGGAGTCGTCAGTCACCAGTCTGGCAATAACAAGTTTGACATGTTGTCCCACTTTACGCAACACCTGAGCTACCTGTTCACTACCCATGCCGCCAACATTGACTTCACCAATTTGAAGAATGTGATCACCACTTCGTAGACGCCCATCCTAAAGAAATTCAGAGATTACATCTGTTATAAATTTCAAATCAGAACTACTAAACAGACTACCTCTCTGTAGTTCTGTGTATTTCAAATCCTTCAGAAGGTACCCTCAGACAGAATGCTTAACAGAATAGAATACTGCAAATGTGGTTGGTCAAATTACTGGCAAGTTCTACCAACAATTACACCTTACTTATATTACATTCTAACAGATAAACTACCTTTTAAAAATATTTTTAAGCTGAATTCAATACACACCCTATCAGCAACCCCTCCTGGTAGGATGGTCTTCACAATAACTCCAGTGCTTCTTCCACCAACAATGCCAAAGCCCAGGCCAGAGCCATCATTATGTAACTCCACAGTCTCAATATGCCGCAGATTCTCCCCATCACCAGCCTGGAATATGCAAAGATCAGTTTTGTTAAGTACTACAAAAATAATAATTAAATATATTTCCAAACTGAACACATTATGTGCACCAAAGAAAGTTTCAAACAATTTCTGTGATCAAGGTTCATGCCTTGTATGTGACATGATAAATTTACTTACAGGTACTGTAACAGATGTGCGAGAAACAGTACTAACATCCGAGGGTGTACGGGTCAACATTGAACTTGCTCCAGAGGTTGTACGTGACAAGTTTCCTGAACGGGGAATTCCACCTCTAGCCACAATCAGTTCAACTTCTCCACTAGTTTGCTGTAAAACTCCAATCGCTTGCTGATGAGATACTCCACTGTCAAGTTGTTTGCCGTCTATTGCAAGAATCTGGTCACTTTCTTGTAGCCGACCATCACTACAGAGTTAAGAAAAGTACAAATTCATGTTCATATTGATAAACTACTCAATTCTGCTGATTAATAACATTTTATTTGTGATCAGTAAAATATATTTTGGAGCAGCCATAATTTCAAAGGAGTATGAGAACTGTAAGAGTCTCGTCAGCCTGTGCATAGACATGTTGCTACAGTGTAGGCTGGTACCAATGCTGTGGTCTAGGAAAAATTTGCGAGGAGCCCAAAGGTTCCTAAACATGAAATCATGGGTGCCCGGCACTTGTAGTAAGTCCAATATATGAAAAAAGGAAGTTTTCTCAGATGCCCAAAGGCAAACATTAGTCACCAGTCACACCTGGGCACTTCAGTCTAGAGTACACCCCTGTTTACTCTCCCTTAAAACACTTAATCCTTCCAGTTATTAATTAGCATACCTGTAAATCAGCTTCTTCCATGACCTTGCTTATTACACATGTACTGGTATAAGTGGGAAGGCTACAATCTTATGTTAAATGAATCACTTCCCCTTCACTGATGCACCAGGCGATTTTGAGTTCGCCCATGAACAAACATTGATTCACAGACCATGAGTTCAACACTGTTTAATTCACTGTTTTGGGCGTTGGATTTCACGTGTTGTGTCACATGACATCTGGTGTAAATAAACCGGGAAAGTTCGGACATTCTGTTGTCAACCATGCACTACATGTGTACGAAGTTTTCAACTTCATTTACTACTATGATTTTTCCTCTGCTTTAAGTCTTTGAACATTAAATAGTTTTAGCTTCAAAATAAGAGAAAAAAAGAATAAAAGTGACTTCAACGCTATGAATGTGGCAGAACTTAAAAAAATATTTCCAGGAGCGTAGCGTTTCAGTTAGCGGATGTTTAAAAACTTTGCTCGTGGAAATCGCTTCCGCAGTCGAAAGAATGGTTTTGCCAGTGGATCCAGACTTCAAGAAAGATCAAACCACTGATACTTACAAATTAACAATTCATGACATGCTAATTCCCAACCATTTTCCCTGAATACCGTGAACAACTTCAACTCTTTGCCGCCGTTTGGGTTGTACGACACTTTTTAACTATTTCATTTTCCACTCCACTGATTACGAGTTGCGCTGACAACTTCAGACGTACAGAGTATTTAAGAAATACTGGCAACTGATGAGATCCACATGGAGGATCGAAACCATGCTCTTGCCTGAACTAAGCCTAGCAATGGCATATACAACACGCAACACAGTACTGTCAACAGACTTGCGCGAAAAGAGTGACATTTGAATCCTGTGGTACCAGAACGATCAAAGGAGAAATAAACCTTTCCATCGAGCTCCAGCAACATAAGCTTGATCAGATAGTATAAGAAAAACATATTAAGAATTTTTCTAGAAGGCGTACAGCTTTCTCGAAGTAATGCTGCGGCTTCTCCGAAGAAAAATGTAGGAGGGCAAACATGTTGCCCATGGTAAGAATCAAGTAAAGCAACACATTTACAGTAAACGCCATATTTTGTCTCTCAAAAGCAAATACTTGGAGACTTAAAAACATATCTTGCAATAGAAATGAGCCAAAACAATGCACCCAACTCAAACTTTAGTGTCTGTGGTGTCAAACTCAACGAAGCAGGCAGACAACAGCGGAAATCATGCAGACCTAGGACCTCTTAAAATTTGCCAAAGCACGATCTAACAGCTTCAATTTCTCCTTACAACACAACACGAAGTGCCCTTCATAAATATGAGTGAAGCGACAAAATGGTCGAGATACCAAAAAGAAAACGGCAAATATACAAATGCCACGAACTGTAGGAGTCATGTGGGCCTGTCAACCCCATTTTACACCAACAAAATGTAGACTACAAATGTAACTGTCTCCCGGGAACTGTCTTCCGTGCACACGAACGAGTCACCCCGGTGACTTCTGGGCTTGTATCCTCTTTCGCCTTCTCGCGCTTTGTCTAACTGCGCCAAGAAAATGGAAGAACTTCACTGGATTGCTGTTTGGGTTTTATTTCCACGATTCAGGGTATCGGGAATTGTTTTTACAAGTACCAAAAGCACATTTTTCTGTCAGAACACTACTTATCGAACACGTGTGGTTGGCTCAGAGGTTGCTCTGCGGTTGACTACAATGTCTGAACTTTCCCGGTTTGTTTACATCGGAAGCCACGTGACACTACTGTACACGTGAAATCTAACGCCCAAACGGTGAATTAATTTACCTTCCTGCAACACCTTCAGGCTGAATCTCTTGGATGAAAATTCCTAACTCTCCGCGATTTTCACTCTTCAACCCAACAACACTAAAACCCAAGCCACCTTGGTCTGGTTTCATTAACTTCACAGTCTCTACTTCACGGCCTTGTGCCAAAGTTTCAATACCCTTTTGGAAGTCTTCATTCTTGCCAAATTTGGATTTCTTAAGCTCTATAGCAATTTGATCTTTGTTGTCATGAGGTAACTCAAATTCAGCCTCCACTGGAAGGTCCTCTGGAGATGAATAAGCATACGATGTTGACGTCTGCTGGACATCTACCCAAGCTTCAGGCTGACTATTCCTGGCAACTGGTTCAACATTGTCCTGTGGCTCTTGGTCAAACACACCAGCTGTAGAAGCTGGTTCATTTCTGAAAGTAGTCTCTTCTCCTTCTGATGCAGAGTGGCGTGGAAATACCAGTTCTCCTGTTGGAGAGAACTCAAAGTCTTGAACGGCTCCAGGTGGTGATTGCTTTAGCTGTTTGTTTAGCTCTTTCACAGACTGTTGTATGACAAGAAGCTGACGAAACAGAGGACTTTCCAACATCTGTTTGATTCTCTCAAGTTCCTCATCATTATCAGTGTCTCCTTGGGATTTAAGCCTCTGCTGAAAGCCATCCAAAATTTCTACAGCTCGAGATGTATCTGATAGAACAGAAATGAGACCAAAAGTGAATTACCCAAAACGTGCCATTTTGGCATAATTAGCAATTATTGAATGAGGTGGAGTAGGATATGAAGAATTCTGCAGATCAAGGAGGGTGTTATCCACAGAGGCCGAAGGCCGAGGTGGATAACACTCTCCGAGATCTGCAGAATTCTTCATATCCTACGAAAGCTGAATTCAATAATTGCTTTATTATTCATTCAAAATATTTCCCCGTTCTTAAAGGAGTTTCGCCATTTCGTTCTTTGTTTTTCCGCTCACCAAAAATAACACAATCTTGTACCCAGGTTTTCTCGGTCAACGGTTCAATAATTTTTAGCGGGCTGCACTTTTGACGTCATTGGTTCAATAATTTTCAGCGGGCTGCACTTTTGACGTCATTGATTCAATATGACGAAGATTCTTTCCAAATTTGGTGAACAGCAGCTGGTTATGGTCAATTTGATCTTTGTTGTCATGAGGTAACTCAAATTCAGCCTCCACTGGAAGGTCCTCTGGAGATGAATAAGCATACGATGTTGACGTCTGCTGGACATCTACCCAAGCTTCAGGCTGACTATTCCTGGCAACTGGTTCAACATTGTCCTGTGGCTCTTGGTCAAACACACCAGCTGTAGAAGCTGGTTCATTTCTGAAAGTAGTCTCTTCTCCTTCTGATGCAGAGTGGCGTGGAAATACCAGTTCTCCTGTTGGAGAGAACTCAAAGTCTTGAACGGCTCCAGGTGGTGATTGCTTTAGCTGTTTGTTTAGCTCTTTCACAGACTGTTGTATGACAAGAAGCTGACGAAACAGAGGACTTTCCAACATCTGTTTGATTCTCTCAAGTTCCTCATCATTATCAGTGTCTCCTTGGGATTTAAGCCTCTGCTGAAAGCCATCCAAAATTTCTACAGCTCGAGATGTATCTGATAGAACAGAAATGAGACCAAAAGTGAATTACCCAAAACGTGCCATTTTGGCATAATTGAAAATTATTTGAGGTGAGGGGTGGTCCAAGATTGCAATCTTGACCAGAATAAAAAGGAACAATAAACAGAAACCCCCATCACCTCCCCCCCTCCCAACCTCCACAAAGCAATGATGAAGGTGTGAAGGAGCAGAAACACGCCAATTTGGACACATTATAAAATTTGATTGCCATCTATAAGACAAGCTTAATGCGACTTGTCCGTCCAGACGATTTGTTCGTCCTCTAGTGTGAAAAAGGCCAATGACAAGGAAAATAGGTTGTTCAAAAAGTGATGTACCACAGTGCAGTGCACAAAGGTCCACCTTGTTTTCAGTAGCTTTAAGCATTTTCTTTTCAACAATAACCTGTAACTTTAATGCCAGACAATAGAATACAAATTACGGCATAAATGAACTACTCCATTGTACATGTATAAATGTTTAGGACGCTATTGTTCAGTCTAGTCAAAACAAAAAAATCTATTTTTTTGGCTACTATTAAAGAATCATTTTTGCAAACAAAAAAAGACTCAATTCTCTGCTAGATAGGGCACTAAGCTTATGGATTACAAAGCCTTGAAATATTTGCGGAATGTTGACAACACTTTGCAGTTTGCAAGAAAGAAAACAGTGAATTATTGCATATAAACTTTAAGCTTAATTATATACATGATACATACGTGAACTTCCAAATAAATTTAATCTCACATGAAATGCGAATATTAAAATCAGCTTTAATCCAAGGCTTCTATAAACGTCGACTTGCTATTAAGCTAACCGGTAAATCGAGTAGTACTCTTTTTACATCTATATATGAGGTTTAATAATGCTCTCAGGTCAATTCAAGACTATGGAATTCGAAGTGATACAAAGAAGCCATACCGTATCACTGCAGCACTTGAATGCAGTTATACAAACCTAATTCAGGCAATAGTAGTGGTAAATAACATTGCCGATCGCATATCGGGGCCCTTATCGGGCAACCAAAACAGAAATAAAATAGGCATACTGGTCGAATATAGTTGCTTAGTTTCTGCGATACAGCGAAAAAGCTTGAGGATATTTCGGCATGCATAGCACTTCTCTTTAAAACCGTAAATAACCTTTAAACCTCGATAGCCCTTACAAATCCCATATAGGCCTACCAAAACTGAAATGCTTACCTGATAAAATAGGCATCGTGGTCGGATATAGTTCTTTAGTTTCTGCGATACAGCGAGAAAGCTCGAGGCTTTTTCAGCATGCAAGGCACTTCCCCTTACAATTTATGATCTAGGGATCATAATAAAACGATAACATGCAGCATCTCTGCAAGGAATGCTAAATAAACCGTGTAAATGCTTTGAATACCTTGTAGTTTCGTAGCGTTTGTAAATAGTAGACGAGAATGTAGGCCAGGTTGCTAAGCTTAATGCCAAAAATAATGCAATGCGAGCTCATTATATTGGCTTGCTCGGAAAATATGGGGAGCAAGGACAACTCGAGCTCCGACTCCAAAGACAACGACAAGTAAAAAATGAAAGTGTATTTTGAAAGTGTATTTTACAAACGATTTGCAATTATCTTGATTTTTGCCATACGCTATTTGGCTCTAAAAACGTGCTTTAGTTAAATATGCAACGATGGCGCGTGTTCAATGACAAATGAAATACGAAAAATCAGCGACTAGAACGAAATGTTTTTGAACAATTGGTCAGGATCAGATTCAACTGTAATTTCCACTGTTGAATTTTAATTCCAATTGGCAGACAGTTTCAGTCGATCGAATTGGTAGATAACGTCAGCTTGGTTTACGTAGGCGACACAGAACTTGGTCATTTCACGTTGTTCCGAGTTTTGCAGAGGACGGCAAAGAAATGTCCAAAGATTTATAACGCACGAGCACAGCAATTGTTTTGCTCATTAAACCTTTTGTTTAGTGACGTTCTCATAGCCGTCGTCGTCGTGGTTTGCTTAAAACTCCAAAATCCTACAAAGTATAGATCTCGATCACTGCATGGTCTAGTCGGATTATTTTAACCTGTTGACTTATTTCTTCACTGCCGGTGACACTTCCTCGAACTAGACAACAAGAACTCGCGTTTCTTTTAATTTTCCCCGGCTTCATAAATTCATTTGTCCAAAATCTTACGATCAACCTCTTTGCGGGCTTTATAGTGACAACACACAGTAGAAACGGTTGTCCTTTAGTATTCACACTTGAATTGTGATTTGGTAAAGTGCACAAAATGTCGTCAGTTTCAGTTTATCAAGCTTTCCCCATAGTTTACCGACCAGGCAACATTCCTTATTCAGTATAGTAAAACCTTATCATCACCCCCGTGTGCCATTCATTATGCATCAATTTGCGATTAAAATTCTTTGTGTCGTCTACAAACTCGACACAAATGTATTTCACGCTAAAAGATCCCGCGCGCTGGTGAAACTGAAAAAACTGGTGATCCAACACATTCAGTTACTTCATAATATTCAAAACTTTCCCAACACCGAATCATTTGATTTTGAAACTGAAATCAAATGATCGCCAGAATTTTTAATTTCAGATTTTGAAAGGAAAGCATCATACAAGGTCATTAACTTCTGGATAAAGATAGCACTCAACATATCCTCTTAATTTCCTGTTTTTCTTTTTCTGTCTTTTCTCACCAAAGTATCTGGAAGATTCCAGTCGCTGTCGAGTGTGAAACGAATCTGTAGAACGCGTTTCAATCAGTTCAGCGACAGCACAGTGCATTCACAATCGCTAATTTTTTGCAAGCCTTGCGGGAATTCTGCAGAAGTTCTGCGGTTTTTCTCGAGAAGAAAACTATACAGTTTTTCACCCCTATGGAATTTTTTTGCGCTTCTGTGATAAGACGGAGGCTCTCTCTCAAGATATTCTTGTAACAGCGACACAAGTTAAAGAGGTGGCTGAGAACTGTCAGGCTAACGCCCATTAGACTGATGCATAGTAATATTTCTTCAAAAAGTTCTCTCAGAGAAAAATATTTTGAAGTAACATTTCTCTGGCATTTCATCAGTTTTCATCGATATACTTTCTGATTTCCCATGCAAGGAAAGAAGCGGCGAGAACTGATCACTGATTTTGCATGAAAAAACTAGTGTTTTCTTGGTTCAGTTGCGTCGTTAGTTTTTGCTCAAAAATGGATTAAAAGGGCAACATATTGGCGTGAATTACTTTATCAGGAAAAATCAGATAACAGATATATTGAATAATAAAACTGATCTGATTAATATTCACTGTCGATTATTTTGATAATTCTGTATTGACGAGTTTGCAGTCGATTCTTAATCGATCTTGACTTATTTGCCAGCTCTAATTCTAGCAAGCGGAATTCTTCGGAAAATGTTCGAATATATGAAGTTAGCCGGATGATAATGGAAGAGCAAGGAAGAATACGGGAATGTTCCCTATCCGCACTGTTTGCCCTACAGGCTTGTCTGAAATGTGAAAACTGCATGTTGCGTAACCCTAATGGATATCTAAAGACCTTAACTTTGACTTTGATCGATCAGCCATGAAAACCTAGAGAATATGATCCTAATCTCTTGACATAAATTTTATTCTGTTGCGTGATATTCTGCGTTTATAGATTATAAACATGTTCCAAAATGTTTTTAAAACATGCTCTATTTTTCACCGACTTTAAACTGATGGTAAACTGAGGAAGTCATTAGTATGTTTAATTTTGTCTTAAAAGCTTTATTCTAATAATCAATACGCTTTTTTTCGTGACCCCTAATGGGTCCTAATGAGAAGCAACTCGCGAAGCAACGTGAGGAGTACAGCTGTTTCGACAAATTAAAGCTTGTCCCTTTTATGGCACTGCAACCTACAAAGAAGTTGATTTGTAGGGACCTGGCAACAGGCTTTGTCTCATAACTACAAGTATCCCATAGACCTGAAATACAATGACTCCACGGTTATCTTAAATGTTTCTGTTCTCAATACTAAGCAAGATAAAAATACTACCTAATCCCTATCATACTGTTTAGCTGACTGGTTCACTGGTTGCGTAGAAGCATGAATAAAGAATGAGTACACGTGTTTTAGCTAGTGTATTTTGAGTGAGTTTCTGCAGCATAAGTAAAGATAAAGTCTGCATACAGTTTCAGTATCACTCGCGCATGAAGGGACTGGGAGTAATTTCTACTTCCCCTTGGACGGGATGCTAGTCCATCGCAGGGTTACCCCAAGCATTGAATTCGCCGGCACTCATATATCCACCTGGATAGAGAGAGGCACTGTGAGAGTAAAGTGACTTGCCCAAAAACACAACACAATGTCCCCGGCCAGGGCTCGAAACCGGACCGCTCGATCCGGAGTCGAGCGCAGTAACTATGAGGCCAGCGTGCTAAGCTGTAAATGTATTTTCCCGATCATAGCATGGCATCGTAGGATTGTTTGATATTTCTTTCTCTACTGTTCTAGAATTGCTATATTTGTCATGAACTGCTTCCAAATCTCGACAGTTGAAAGATTATTGCTTCAGTTTCCATCGCCATGACCATGGTACCACGTCTCCATGGCTATGTGCCTGTGTTTGGAAATAGTGTCTATTCATCTGGAGTACAGTGCAGATAAGAGCCTTCTTTTGTATACGATTTGCAGTCTAACATCAGCCCCTCAGGTAAAGACACCACTTGACGTACATCTTACTGTACGACTCGGGATAAAGTATGAAGAAAACCATTTTCTTTTCTTTCCGCTTGTAAAAAAGTAAATTATTCATATCATCTAAACTCTAGATACCGTAGCTAATTAAATGCGAATTCAGATGCAAAACCGATAAGCAACAAATAAAAGACTAATTATTTTTCAAATATTGGTGCAATGTCCTAGAATCAAGGGCCTGCAGCAAAAGCAATCAAAATCACCATTAAATACTTTCGGAAACGAAATAAAAGGAGATCTTTTGACGATTTGTTGATAGTATTTATCGCATTCTGACTAAAAAGTGCGCCCAAATTGTTCACTTTAATAATTAATTCGTGCCAAACCACAATGTGTTTTGACTTATTAATCCCCTCCTGGGTTTAAGGGCCGGAAATAATATTCTACTGTTCGTTAAAAAACCTTCTTCACGCACGAAAGACATTTTATCCAGCAGAGATGTACACTGGCATGGTGGCTTCTTTCACAAATGGAGATGTAGACTCTTTTACGGCCCTACGCTCCTCGGCCTCAGAACTTTAACTTCAACTTTTGCATCAGTTTAAGGTATGGTTAATGCAGTTTTGGCTTCTGTTGTTTAATTGCTTCATAGTCTAAGCTATTGCCATTTTAAACACAAAAGATATGAGTTGGTCTCTATTTTTGACGGATATAAACGTTTGGAAACCTTCTAACGGAGAATTTCGGCTTGACTATTTTTGTATGTTTTTCCTTGAATTACAAGCATCATTACGAAATAAGGTGATTAAAATGCTACTACAATAAATCACGATTTCGCAAACTATTACAGGCAAAATTCTGTTTATACTAAAAAAGTTATCAATTCCGCGCCCATAAACAATTCTACTCCAACATGGCGGCAAAATACAGTACACTTGAAGATTTAAAAGAACATGAGCGAGATAACAAACAAAACACAACGAGCTTTTCTTTCACTTTTGAAAGCTCTTCTTCACTATTTCTTACTTGAATGCTTACGAAAGATATGCCTAACTCAAGTGAGAGAGAAATATTGCTTTGTGGTTTACAACCGCACACTTAACCAGTGAGGGTTCCTTTTTGGTGCATTCAAAACTATAGAATGCGCTTTCTTCGCAGAGCGCTAATTTTTTTTCACTGACAAACATAAGATTGGTGCCACTCCGCAAAGTACAAGTAGTTCAGATTCATGTAGAATTTATACAGTTTGTTATCTCATGAGCAAGCCATAAAACTCTTGTAAGCTATAAGCATACCCCAGAATTGAAAGTTGAATGTTAAAAAGAAACTAATTGTTTTGGAACATCAGTTGAGAATATGAGTAGCACCATATCGAAACACTGTCCCCTATGCGGGCTTTATTAGAAGAGCTAAAGCGAATTATATTTGGGTTTTATTCACCGACTTAGGACTACTTTGTAAAGCATCAACAAGCAACGCATGGATTTGAAATACTAGCATTTGCATGGGTACGAAATTAGTTGTTTACCTCCAAACTCTAATGTTTACAGCATAATAAACAGTACTACAAGAAAATATATTTTTATAGCTATAGCTTTGATATTCTAATATCAAAGTTATAAAAAACGCGCGAATGTTTGCACACTAGAGGTTCATAGAATGCAAAAGAATTATCAGTTTAACTCTTGGTTTGAAAGAAATAAAACTGTTAAGATTGGAGGAATCAACTCGGCAGTTTACCGTGCTTTGCCCGAATGTAGAGCTGTTTACTAATTTCTGACTGATTATCGTTCTGTTGCGGTTGTTGTTTGCGAGAACAAATTAAAACTTTCAGCCAAACCACTGAAGAACATCAGCTTACACTGATAGGGCCGATATAATCATGGAAGAATTCAAAACACGCACAAAAAATTTTAAGGTTGGGTCATGTTT
>JAHPZR010022307.1:0-16250 GCA_019787425.1 Platygyra sinensis
AAAATCATTGACTAGATTTCAGCTAACACCAGTATGATTTCTGTAAGTACCAAAAAGCTGATGCAGAAAAAAAGTAAGAGAGGACACGCAAAACTTTGGAAGAATTAAATTGAGCTTTTCGCCGTTCGCAAGTAAATGTCAGTTAGTACAAACCAATTAACATGGCACAAATTAAATTGTTCTAACTTGTTTCCAGCTGTGTGTACAGACCTTACTAGCCGTTTGGTCTGTCACGCAAACCTATAAACCAAGATCCTCCCATACAGACCTCATACTCGGTTAATAAGAGCTAAACAATTAACTAACACTGAAGATGGAATTGCCAAATTTCAGGTGAAACACACAATTTTAATTTTCATACAGCAACAACCATACATGTAGCTGCTGACCAACCAGCAAACATTGTACAGAGGCTAAATCAATGTTGAGTTTTGATAGTTTTTTGTCGTTGCTTCCATAAAGGAAATCACTCTCAAGCGTCATCACCGCGATTCTTTTGCTGGTGAGAACGCAAGTATCCAGTGGAAACTGTCATTTTCATCCGAAGTAATAAGAAAAAATCATTTGGCTTACACTGTATGGTGACATGGTGATCTTGCTATGAGAAAAAAGCACTCAAGGAGATGGACACGGTAGGAAAATCGACAAACTGTTCTGTCATCTTCGTACTTGAAAACACTTCCCCACCTCTCCCCGTTTAGAATGGCAACATAGCACGATTCTTATGCTGTTACCCATTTTTCACAGTTAGAATGTACCACTTTCTATGATCAATGAAACTGAAATCAGAATTCATTTAGACAATCCTGGTCAAAAGTCTTGGGACCACGTTGCATTTTCGGCCATCATATTGTCTCTGTGTCCATCACCCCCTCCGACCACCAACATTTGATCCAAACATACATAGAAGAGCCCACTATTCTAACGCTTGTTCTTGGGGTAGGGGGTTTTGCAAACTACATAGTGACCTTCCCACCTTCAAAAGTAATGCATTGCCAGTTGTCATTTTGTCCAGGTGTTCCCAGGGACCGTTATCCCAGGAAAGTAATTGGTCAGAGAAAAAATACTCATTAGACCAGGCTTATTACTGTCTTAATATCCCTTTAACGCATGTACCTGGAAAAGCCATCAACATGGCAAATACAATCTACAGGTAACTAAATTTATAAAAATCAGGTTCACACTCATACAGTTTACTATTTTCATGCATAGGTTCATGCATATATACTTTTTGAAATTAGAAAAGAGAAATCATGTTAAAGATACACATAAAAACAGTGGCAAATTAAGCGGTGGCCTATAACAACAGACCCATACAAATTACTATCCGAACGAACAAAAAAAACTTTATATTACAACGTGTATAAAACAAAAGCTGTAGACAAGGATTTCTGTCAAGTCGTTTGTATAAACCCAATTGAAGTTATACCGCAATAATCTGCAAGAACAAAAAACACTAGCCTGTGAAGGCCCGATTACCAATAAGAAGAATGTTAAAGGATTTTAGAAATTATCTTTTTCAAAGCAACAAGTCTCAAGGAAATGACGAAATTCCAATTGAATTCTACAACAAACCTATTAGTAATTTGGCTAGTTTTTTTTTGAGCAGCTTGGCTGCATACAGCAATACCATAAGTTATATAGGGCTGGATCAAAGACCGATATATATGCTTAGTAAGGTATCAGTGGGAACAATGTATCATCAAAACTGAGCGGAATTTAGTGAATTTATAATTACACTGTATTGACAAATGTAAGAAACCAATATGAAATTTATTTGGTTTGGAAAGAAACAACTCTACAATGTCTACAGTCTGCGTCTATTTCCTTAAATGTCTGCACAGGTTCAATAGCAAAGACGTGTTGCTAAATAATAAAAGCAAATGCTTCATTTGTACAAAATTGTAGGGAGTATTGTTGGTGTTACTCATTATTTTTAGATGGCTCTGTCTCACAAGGACTGGGAACTACCAAATTTACAAATTTGATTGCTGAAATGGATATTGACCGCGGTCTAGAT
Organism: Platygyra sinensis; assembly: GCA_019787425.1. NCBI lineage: Eukaryota > Metazoa > Cnidaria > Anthozoa > Scleractinia > Merulinidae > Platygyra > Platygyra sinensis. Next base: position 2,021 of record JAHPZR010022307.1, read on the forward strand.
TTTCCCTAAAATGCAAAATCATTGACTAGTTTCATCAAACAGTATTTATTTCTGTAAGTACCAAAAAGCTGATGAGAAAAAGTAAAGAGGACAAGCAAACTTTGGAAGAATTAAATTGAGCTTTTCGCCGTTCGCAAGTTAAATGTCAGTTAGTACAAACCAATTACATGGCACAAATTAAATTGTTCTAACTTGTTTCCAGCTTGTGTACAGACCTTACTGCGTTTGGTCTGTACTCACAACCTCTACCAAGATCCTCCCATACAGACCTCCTACTCGGTTAATAAGAGCTAAACAATAACTAACTGAAGATGAATTGCCAAATTTCAGGTGAAAAACACAATTTAATTTTCATCAGCAAAACATACATGTATCTGCTGACAACAGCAACATTGTACAGAGGCTAATCAATGTTGAGTTTTGATAGTTTTGTGTTGCTTCCATAAAGAAATCACTCTCAAGCTTCATCACGCGATTCTTTTGCTTGGTGGAACGCAATATCCAGTGAAACTGTCATTTTTCTCGAAGTAATAAGAAAATCATTTGGCTACACTGTATGTGACATGGTGATCTGTATGAGAAAAAGCACTAAGAGATGGACAAGGTAGGAAATCGACAACTGTTCTGTCATCTTCTTACTTGAAAAACTTACCCACCTCTCCCCGTTTAGAATGGCACATATCACGATTCTTATGCTGTAACCCATTTTTCACAGTAGAATGTACCCTTTCATGATCAATGAAACTGAAATCAGAATTCATTTAGACAATCCTGGTCAAAAGTCTTGGGACACTTTGCATTTTGGCCATCATATTGTCTCTGTGTCCATCACCCCCTCCGCACCAACATTGATCCAAAATACATGAAGAGCCACTATTCTAACATTGTTTTTGGGGTAGGGGGTTTGCAAACTACATAGTGACTTCCCACTTCAAAATAATGCATTGCCAGTTGTCATTTTGTCCAGTGTCCCAGGGACCTTTATCCAGGAGTAATTGTCAGAGAAAAATACTCATTTAGACCAGGCTTATTACTGTTCATAATATCCCTTTAACGCATGTACCTGAAAGCCATCAACATGGCAATACAATCTACAGGTAAATAAATTTATAAAAATCAGGTTCACACTCATACAGTTAATATTTTCATGCATGGTTCATGCATAATACTTTTTGAAATTAGAAAAGAGAAATCATGTTAAAGAACACATAAAAAAATTGGCAATTAGCGGTGCTATAACAACAGACCCATACCAAATACTATCCGAACAAAAAAAACTTTTATTACAACGTGTATAAAACAAAAGCTGTAGACAAGGATTCTGTCAAGTCGTTTATAAACAATTGAAGTATACCGCAATAATCTGAAGAACAAAAAACTAGCCTGTGAAGGCCAGATTACCATAGAAGAATGTTAAAGGATTTTAGAAATTATCTTTTCAAAGCAACAAGTCTCCAGGAAATGACGAAATTCCAATTGAATTCTACAACAACTATTGGGATCTCATTTGTCAACCGTTCATTTATTGCGTTAATGAGTCCTTTCTAAAGGAAGAAATGTCCCCAAAAGCAAGCTGTTATTACTCTAATAGAAAAACGAGGGAAAGATTGCACGCTAATAGAAAATTGGGGACCCATCTCTCTGGTCAATGTTGATGCTAAAATAATCTCGACATGATTGCTTCAAGAATTAAAAATGTTTTAACCTATATCATAGAACTGGTTACGTCAAAGATCGCTATATTGGTGACACAGTAAGATCGATTCTTGGCATCATGGATTTCACAGAAAAAGAAATTATACCTGGTTTGATGATATTTATTGACCTCCGTAAAGCATTTGACACTTTAGAGTGAAGCTTTTTATGTAATATTTTAAAAACGAGTGCGAGGGTTTTATCAGGTTTCCAAACGCGAGAAACATTTGAAACCATCTGGCCGCAGGCCGAGTGGTTTTATTGTTTTCGAGCGTTTGGAAACCTGGTGAAACCCGAAGCAAGAGTTTTTGAAATTACTTCTCCAACAAAAAAAATAGTTTAAATTATCATTTGAATAAGGTTTCTCAATTCAACTATTATATTTGAGACGTGAAATGTGCATGATCCTCAAAACAATGTGCATGATCCTATCACCTAATTGCTGCGCTGTGACAATTTTTGAATATTCATCAGCTGAGCTGATGTCATGTTGTTACCTAGCTGTTTGTCAATTCTGAGCAAACACCGGCCTTGCGTCACAAAGCAAATGGCAGAGTGCAGATTTAGACCTCCTAAAACTAGCGAGGACGAGGAAAAGTGTGTGGCCAGCGCTATTCCGAGGTAGCGTGTGCATTTGGTCTGATAAATTTTCTAACGTCAGTGCCATTTTAGGTCGGAAATTTACAGCAAGGTCTAAAGTGAACCAAAACACGAGGTCGCCACCATTGAGCAAGAATTTATATTTAGAAAAAGAATGGGCTTTCCGGCTGTTTTGGGTAGTTTAATAACTGTACCGTTACATTCAACGTTGGCAGTAAATAATTTAGGTTTAAAGTTTGTTTCGTAAATTGTGTGATTAAATAAAGTTGTTTATCGCCACGTGTTTTTGTTGCTTTTTCAGTATGCAGATTAAGAAAATTTGCATCCGTGTTTGAAATCGTTTCAAACACGGGTTTCTTTCACGGCCGTGTTTTCAACTCGTTTTTCATTGGGTTTCTAAACGCATCCACCTGACCAGAATAAGATGCTCTGGTTGGGTAAGAGCTGCATGAATAATTAATGACCTTTTGTTAATTAGCAATTTTGTTTTACTGCTTAGAACTGATTTTGCGAAGCAAATGATCACAATGTCTAAAGCTGCAACCAACACTTGCGGCAGTTCTGAGAATGATGACAATGATGTCTGCAGCTCTCAAGGTACGTGTATTTATGACAAGGATGAAAGATATATTCTAACAGATGACATTTTATTATACATCAGACATCAGGCCTGATCTCTACAAAATATACTAAACGTAGCCCCAGAGATCTCCAAAGCTGCTGCCATAAAATTAATCACCTTATAAACTCTTCCTTCGAAACAATGGCCCCAGATGTGACATGTCCTGTGCAATCCCTTAAAGCCTAGCAGATTGCTAGGCTGTTTTAGCAGTTCAAAAATGATCTTGATGGGGACAAATGGACTATTCTGTGCCCATCCTTTCTGGTTTGAACCAGCACGACTCCAAAGCGATCAACTGCATTACTTACATGTAAATCAGTGCTTGGGTGCAACGGTACTGAACATTACGTACATCGTTTTCCAGTGTGGGAGTGGAACTGCGTCAAAAAATAACTCGTACCTCAATCCATTTCTAGACCTTCATGTATTTTTATAGGCAACTTTAGATATAAAACAACCTTGATAATTGAAACCAGTGTAAGGCAGTCACCTGAATATGTTGATTTTAGAAGTAACATATTAGTAGACTTCTGAAAGGTGATTGATTATTCTTGAGGATCAATATTCATTGTACATGCATATGTGTCAGGAAATTTTGAAATCTATAGAAATGTATGCATAACCTACAGACAATATTGAACAAAATCCTTGGGACACTGTGATGCTTTCCATGTTGCTGTTCCTCCTCCCACCCAATACAATGTTGAAAATCGGACGAAATTGAACCCGTAGTTTTATACATTATACATACAGTATATGTTGGGTGGAGGGGGAGCTAGGTTAGGCAGGCTAAGTTCTATTCACATCAAGCATGTGCCCAAAAAGCAGCAAAAGTGCAAATTTGTCCCAAGACTTTTGTCCATGATTGAAGGCTACCCATTACATGTATATGTCACTCTGATGTAAATACTACTTTGATGTGTGACAAAACTGCTTCATTGGGTTAATTGAAGGCTTGTCCTCTTTCACGCATATAGTTTGCTTTCAAAGACGGCAAACCTGGTGACCTTGAACTGAATAAGCTTGGGGGAAAGATTGGTGCTGAATGGAATACTCTGGGACTTTACCTTGGCATTGGTCAGGATGTACTGGACAGAATAGAGACTAATGAAAAGGAAAAAGCATATCGGATGTTACTTCGCTGGAGAAAAACAACATCTTCGAATACACTTTATCGTGACCTCTACTGCGCTTTGTGTCAGGAGGAAGTTGGTCGTAATAACCTGGCCAAAGAATTTTGTTGTAAGGAAACCACATGATGCATTTTTTTAGTGGACTACTTACTGTAAAACCAGGGCTGTCACTAACTTTGGAATAGGCGGGGCAATGAAAACAGAAAAGGTTGCAGGGGAAAGAATCTACAAGACATTATTTAAAACTTGGTACATTTGGCAGAAAAATTTTCATTTGTCTTATGTTTGATGCAAACTGATGTTTCTGACTGCTATGAAATTATCGCCATAGGTTATGGATTTAACTATTTCTTCTAGGGGTCATGGGAACAATTCCCTGTAAATTTCAGAAAACTTAGGCAAGTTTATATACAACATTGTTATGCACTGTAGAAGCCAGAATGCACTTGCGATATGTTGTTAGAAAAAGCGATATTTAACGAAATCCTCGCCCATAGTGACAGTCCTGATGCTACATGACTATTGTATGGTTTCTTTCCTTTTTTCTGCTCTAGAGCATTTACATGGGCAGTACACAAAATGAAAATGTACAACAGGGTTTTAATATCCAGTTGACTACATTCATTTTTGTGCTGCAAATCAACTGGCTCAGATTTTTCTGCGAATAGTGAAACTGTTTTTTAAACATTCCTGTTAAAGAAATTTGACCAAATACCTCTCATACTGTTGTGCAAGTACACTTCTATGTTGCAGGTCAAAACGATTTTATCTAATTTGATTCTCAGCTTCCTTTGTCTTCTAACCTCAATTATTTATAATCCATAAAATTATGGATTATAAATAACCAGGGTCAGAAGACAAAGGAATTTCATTTTAAAGAATACATGTATACATTTGCTCTAATTTGTTGAAAAAAGGCAGCCATACATAGCAAGTCTTGTTTCCTTTCCTCTTACTACTGTGTCGAAAATGAATCAAAACTTAGTGACAGCGTAAATAATCTAGAGACATTCCTCCAGCAAGAAACGTTTTCAGAATTAATCTGCTCATTAAGTCGTTGAGATAAATCAGGTAACATGCAATTGAAGGGAAACACAATTGACACAATCCAATATCTTGTGAAAACCTGTAAAAAAAATCCTATTTTCAATTTCGTTTATTCTTATATGTAGGCATTCAAAATCTTTGTCTTACTCATTGTTATTTGTTGACGTGGTGAATAGTTTTAAAATCAACTAAGGTTTCATAAATAACGTTGGTACCCTTTACCCCCCCCCCTCCCCCCCCCCCCCCAAATCCCTACAAATACAAAAATTGTAACATAGTGACGAAACTTAGGGTAAAACTAATCCTGGCTCTGATTTTCTCATCCTTTTTTGCTCTATGGCAAGTGCCTGGACAGTCGTATACTAAATGATTTATCCTAAGTTGTATTAATTTTTATGCTTGATGTCATCAGGCTCTGAATTTTTGTGTCTGCTCTTTGCATATGCAAATGCAGACACTATGCAGAGCTGTAGAAATTTCAATCACTATTTCATATAGTGCAAGTGTGAAAATTTTTTATAGAGGTTTGACTGAGGTTTTCATTACAAGCCCAGTTTGTGATCATGCACATGAGGGACAGGTAAAGCGTAAGCATTTGTCGTGAATCTCTCATGAACCACGATGAATGTCGTCACTCAATCGTGAATTATCGTAACCCTTACCATTGGTTGCAAGAAAATTACGAATTCAAGACAACATTCGGAACCAATAGAATTCGAGGAAATGAGTCGGCAATTGCGTCAACGATCACGTGGGAAAGAAGGCACACCCAGGGGGATTTGACATTTTTGCTTATTTTTATGTCATGCTTTACCCCGGGGGAAACACTGATGTCAAATACCCGCCCTTCCATGGTTCTAAATGGTTCAATATGATGATAATTACAATGCAATTTATTTCTTTGTTACTCATGAAAGATTAAACAAACTTTATATCACATGAGACAATCTGCAATGCAGAGAGGGCACTTCCAGTCATAGTCATTACTTGGGATCTCGAAGCCAACGCAGTACTGGTTTGAGCTAATCACGATAGAAGTTTGATAATGATCAGTAAAAATTACCATGAAAAATTAATATTTCGATAACCTTATTTGTGCTCTCTTTTGATACTCAGACTATCAATCGTCCATAAGAATAACACTGAGATCAAAACACTCACCTCCTTTGTCAAATTCTTGAAATCCCCTCGCCACCACAGCTTTTTTTTACGTCTTGCTATATCCCAGGCCTTGTAAAGGCGGCATTTCCCAAGCAAAGGTTTTTAAGTCCAACACAATAATGAATATTCAGAAGTTAGCAGGCAAATTCGATCACTTGTGTGTGAAGGGCACCACACAAAGCAACTTGCAAAATGGCGCTGCAATGCCAAGAAGCTCTGGGTATAATTTCAAGATGGTGGGACTAGGCTCCCGGCTCCTGTAGATTTTGTGAAATTACCCAACCCTCGGGAACTTGTGTTATGTCAAATCGTTAACCATTCCTCACCCACGGGAAAGGAAATACTGCTAAACCTCCCGGGGTCGCCCCCAGGGCTTAACATTGACTGGTGCATAACTATTACCTGAGGAAAACTTTTAGCAAAACTTTCCGAGCTATGAAGAGTCTTATTGTGGCCTTGCCGCCATCTTGTGCTAAAGAATTTCATGGCCATTCCAAAATAGTTAAACAAGTGAAACGAAGCAGAGACCAAGAGCCGTCTAGATTACCAAAAAAATATATAAGATCCATGAAAAAGAGAAAAGTTAGGTGCAAGCTGAAGTGTATTCTCAGAAAATATACTCCTAAATTGTCCAGATTGTATGGCTTAAGGACTCACTATAAGTTATGGTATGTTCTTTCAGTAACTTTTTAAAACTAAAAAGTGTGACAGCAAGCAAACTTTTGCAAAATAACTAACAAATAACTAGTTCTTCCCTAAATAATCACAAAATAACAAAATCAACCAGCAGTACCAAAAGACACTGCCTCAAGAATGAAGCCTTTGACATCTGGTGATATCAAGTTAAATCCAGGCGCTGAACAAAATTTAAACGGTTAAACTATAGTGTCAGTTGGTTCCACTATGTTGTTAAACATGCGATTACGTCAGCTAGGATTAAGACCTGTTGATGTTGGTGGTGAAGACAACTGTTTTTTCCGAGCAGTTTCTCATCAGTTATATGGTGATCCCAATCATCACTTACTCATTAGACAAGCTGGTGTTCAATACCTTAGCAATAACCCTGAACATCTTACTGAAAGCAATACTGAGAATTCATGGAATGCATCGCTAGAAAAGTCGAATCAAAGTGGGCTGAGATCAGTGGTGACCCACAGGTAGATAGGATTACATTGTATTTCGGGATATACGATTGGTCAGCTGAAATATCAACTGTCTGAGTGTCGCGTTCATATGCTATGAATTCTCCTGTGAGTTGGAAAATTCTCCCTTTTCGGCAGCTAAAGATGGATTCTAAGTAGCGATTTCTGGCGAAAAACACGGAGGCGAATACATAATTATAAGAAACTGTATCGAAAGTACAACTTTATACACGAACGCGAGAAAAATCTCTGGATTGTAGTGTAAAAACATAGGTCACGTAACACATTTCACCGCGTGACTCTCCAGTTAAATTTCAAAAGTCCGCCAAAATTTAAGCAAAATAGACCCCCAAATAAGTAAATTTGCTAGGTTCTAGTCTTTATGGGCTTGAAAGAACGCCTGGTCAATGAATTATCAAAATGGTGGCCTTGATCAGTTTGGCTCATATCTTGGTGCAAACCTACAAGGATTTCGGACACACCGCAGGTTGCTCAGTGTAAGTGACTGTGATGGCGTCGTAAAATGTAACTTTTAAGAATATGGAAAAACCGCACCGAAATTCACAGTTTTCATGCTGTTCGAAGCTTCGAAATAAACTTCGGGAATATAGGACCTAAATTAGATCGACGGTAACTTGTGGAATTTGAAATGTTTGGATATACGAGACAATCAAAAATTATTCCCCTACATTTTCTTTAATCGGAAGATCAAGACAGAGCGTGAAGTGTTACGCTTCAACTGCGCATGTCGATTCAACATTTCTGGTGATGGGATATATAAATGATATGTCAATGCAAGGTACGTGGTGCGATGCACTGTTTGTACAAGCAGTTGCAGACTGTCAAAATGTAGCAATTCATATTATAGAATCTCATGAAAATTTTGCTGGAGAAACTTTGAATAAGCCACATTGTTGAGCACAACACCCACCAACAACAATATTGAGACAACACTTTAAGTAATTCATGACAAATTTAAGAAAATGAAAAAAGCTCACTCACATACTTGGTTTTCCAATGTCCACAGTGAACCCAAAAGCTACGGAGACAAAACGCAAATGTCCATCGTTCGCGAAGCGTGGGGTGCCTTGTTTCCCATGTGATTGTTGAATTTCCAAATAGCACACACATGTACGCATTGCGTACCAATTTTTGTTATTGAGGATGAAATTCTGGTTTACACATTTCTTTCAAAGCAATTTGACCAAGTGCCTCTCAAACTGCTCTGGTGTTAATAAATGTTCAACCTGTTTCTTTCATATTGCAGATGTGTCGGCAGAAGGGCCAAGTCCACCCAAGCGCAAGCGGATCAAACTCGAAGGTATTTTTATTATTTAGGGCAAAATTACATGTGCCTGCCTGGTGTAGACTACATCATACATGTACTATTGATTTAATTTGTTGGAATACGCCAGTCATAGACATTTCATACACTGCAAATCTTGTTTTCTTTTCTCGGGCTATGCATGGAGGCCCAGCATGTGACCTGCATGACCGGACACAAGAGGCTATCTCCTGCAGCTCATGACAACTTACCTGTTAGCGAGTCCTCACTGGTGAAAAGTCAAAACATATGGCTCTTTGATTGACCAATGACCAGACATAAATTATCGATGACATCAATGACATCAATTAAAGCAATGAGTAATCAATAGGTATCCAATAGGTAATCAGTTGATTAGTCATTGATTATTGTCCATGGTCAATAAGTAATCGATGACTAATCGATGGCCACAAAATTTTTGGTCATCGATTAGTCGTCGATTGCATTGATCAGCCATTGGTTGCTTTGATTACTCATTGATTTCATTCATTACTCATCGCTATCATCTCTTGGCTGCTCTCGAGGGCCACTGGCAGAGACTAAACATGCAACAAAAGGAAGAAAGAAAGCCCAAGAGAAAGAAAAAAATGAAAAGATATAAAGTATGAAACATGAACCTGCCGAAAATATGACAATAGCGGTTCCAAAACAAATCTTAAAAGATAAAGGTATCGCGTTTAACTCAAAGGCCAAACGCCATTTTTAGTCACAAAATCGCCGGAAATCCAAATTTCTAAACGCTATATCTTTTAAGTGGATTGACATATTACCAAATACAAAATTTTGGCGCTGAATTTGTGACGTCATTTTCCCGCCAAAAATGCCAAAATCTTAAAAACAAAAGACATAGGATTTTTGATAATGACGAGTTCTTTATTGGTGCCTAGTTTCAGAATAACTGAATAAAAACTCAGGAAGTTATTCACACCGTGCACTATTTAACTTCCTCTGTGCCCACCGTGCGAGTAATCGATGGGTCATCGATGAGTAATCAGTTACATCAATGACTAATCGATAGGCCACAAAATGCTTGGGCTTGACCATTACTCATCCATTACTCATTGATCATCGCCAATAATCAATAACTAATCAACTGATTACTTATCGATTACTCGTTGATTACCAATTGATCTCATTTATTATCGATTAGTGATGGCTGGCAATGATCACCATCCCCACTGCCCCTATTTTTAACCTCAGTCAACAAGCCCCTAAACTGAAGTCAATAAGCTCCTTATCTGAAGTCAGTTAGCCCCGAACCGAAAATTATTTACATGTAGCAACCGGAAAAAACCAAACTTGTCGATAGTTAATGTAGAGACCCACATCCAGAATATATTTTTTAGCATTCATGTACTCATCATATGAGTAAGGTAGATCAGTAAATATGCAGTTAAAGGGAAGCAGAATTGACATAATCAATATCATCTGAAAACATATAAAAACAAAATGAAAAATCTTCATTAATTTGTTAATCTTCTGGTGTTCAAGATCTTTGCCTTGCTCATCTTATTTATTGATGCGTTGAAGAGCTCTAAATATCAAATGAGGTTTATTATATGACCTTGTTACGCCCACTCCCAAGAAAAAATGCAACGTAGTCTCTCAGAAAAAAAGCTGTGTTGAGCTACAATTTAGTCATTTTTCAAGATACTGTCGCACAGAATTCAAGATGCTAGAAATCTACTGAACTGGCACTTTGTCTGGATTCCAGGCAAAAGAAAATTTTTGATATCAACTTACACGAGCAAGTACGGCTTTGTTGCCATGCACACTGATTTGTCCGTTTAGTGTATTCTACTGTACGACTTGCTATAATTTACAGCTTTTTCCGTAGCGGTCAAAGTCGCTCGGAGATATAATTAATGTCTTACTGATATCGTATTCACAGTGTATTCTGTGTGTTACGAAACCTTGTTTTCTTTACCCTTTTTAATTTTGGCCCGCACGCTTCAAGCTTGGGCCGGAAATTGAAACGGAGAAAACTCGGTCCATATCTTACAGTGCCGCTCAGAACCAAGCGAACATCGAACGCGCGTTCTTAACTGGCTGTGAAAAGCGCGTCACACAATCACCTGCGTTAAAGCTTATTAAATGGTGATAATTTCCATTCAATTCAAGCAATAAAAATTACAATTTAGAGCGTTGTTTTGTTGATATTTGGCTTAACTGCAGAATACCCTGCCACTTATTTGCATCTAATTGAAAAAGAATAACAACTATTGTTATAAACCTCGTTCTTCAAAGCACACCGACACATGTAAATGAAGTGGTCATGGAGTGGCAGGGTATTCTGCAGTTAAACTTTAATTCTTTGGTAATTTACCTTTAGGGGCATAAGGTTATTTCTCGTTGCGTAATTTACAGAGTTTCTCCATTTAGGTCACTTATCAGGCGCCGGGTTACTGAATTGAAATATCTGGTTTTCATTTTGCCGCGATTTGCATAATTTCTATCAAGACGTGTATGTTAGTATTTCCATCCGATACAGCGAAATTTTTGGTGAGTACGAATGCTGTTATGAGTTTGCATGAGAACAGAGTTACGTTTTCACAAGTCAACCGAGATTTTAACAGAAGAGACAGATGTCTCCTAGTTCCAGACAAGCTAGAAAACGGTTTTGTCGTCTGCGGAATGCCGAATAATCAACAAGGTGAGCCAACAATCATGATTAAAACTTGTGCCGAAGAATGCGTCAGCATCAAATCGTTACAAGACGGTTCTGCGAACGGTCAAATTTTCCTCTGCGCTTGTTAATTAGCTGAGTTTTAATTTGAATTTGCGTGGATTTGGAAATCAAGCATTTGTTTTGAACTGAAGTCGTGCTTTGTTCGCCATAACAAAGCATCATAAAAGGAATATTGGTTATTCTTGTAATATTGTTGAACCTGTGGGGACCCCCCTACGGCTTGGGGTTCCCTGGCGTTTTATGGGAAGCCCCGCAGATGAGCGGCCGCGGGAATTAACATGGAGAACGTGCTGAATGTTGAATACTCTTGATCGTTGAGTTTGTTTAGTTAATTCATTGAGTAGCCTTAGAACCAGTGTCAGTGAACTGAAACGGTTGTCGTTAACCTGTGATTTTGGCGATCTGCGAGATTCGCTAACAAGGGATCGAATTGTGGGAGGTGTGCTGTCTGACGTGCTGAGAGGAGAACTGCTAAAGAAACCTGACCTGACCCTTCAGAAGGCTCATGATTACTGTCGAACCTTTGAGGCAGCAGAATTGGAAAAGTACAAGTTTAGCACACCAGCAGGCGCTGGAACTGAACATTAGCAGATCCTGATAGATGTCAGGCCAAAAGAATCGGTAGAATTCAGCTGGTAGGCCATCAGCGCCCGGGGTTTTGTTATTGTCAAAGTCCTTACGCGCATTTTTGCATTCTTCTTCGTTTACCTATCCTTCACAAGAGTTCTTTTCTTCCTCACTTAGTACGGTTACGTTTTCTGGAATAAAAAAAGGCGAGTTTTTAAAATATTCGGGATTGATATCGGTTGAGCAGTATAACGATTGATAGAACTTTTTTTCTTCTTCTAAGATTTCGAATTGATCTTCTATATAACAATTATCCCCAACTTTGAGTTTTGAGACTGTTATAATATCATGATGTCGTTTTTCTAAGCTATAGAAATACTTTGTGTTACGTTCTCCTTCATGCCACCTCACTTTGTTTCTCAGGATTGCACCTTTAGTTTTGGTCAACATGATTTTTTTTAAGATGTGATCTGGCACGTTGAAGTTCTAGTTCTACAGAAATACTTTGTGTTACGTTCTCCTTCATGCCACCTCACTTTGTTTCTCAGGATTGCACATTTAGTTTTGGTCAACATGATTTTTTTAAGATGTGATCTGGCACGTTGAAGTTCTAGTAAGATGTTTCTGTCGTGCGGGTTATTTTTCGCTCTGGCTTGGAGATCATTTAATTTTTTGTGCAGTACTTTTTCTTCATCTCGATATATTTTTGCTTTTCGTTTAGAGTACTTGATCGTGAAACCTCTTATCTCCATTTTTATGAGGTCCCATTTTAAACCTAAATCACGAGTCTCGTTGTATTTCTCTTTAAAGATTGGGATGTTTATCTTAAGTGCTGTTACGTATGCTTCATCTTTAAGTAAAGCTGTATTAAATTTCCAGAAGCCCGGTCCTCTTTTTCGGTTTAGGTAATTAGACTGTAGAACAAGTGAGACAGCGGAGTGATCAGATTCGGGTGTGTGGATGATGTCGCATTTCCTTGCTAATTGAATTAAATCCTGCGAAACTAAGAAAAAATCTAAGCGGCATTGAATTTTAAACGATTTAGTTCTCCATGTGAAACACTGCTTGTCATTATTCAGGATTCGCCATAGGTTGTACAAATCACAAAGCTTGTTAATTTCTTGGATGACAGCTGCCTTTCTAGATACAGGTTTTCCGCCTCTTTTGTCATTTGAAGTGAGTGCGCAATTGAAGTCTCCACCAATTACAATAAACCACTTTCGATGTATTAAAATAGTGAGGCTTAGAGGAAACAAACAAAAGAAATAAATAAACATAGTCATTCAATTTCCTTTGTTTGTGTCCGCTAACCCTTACTGCCATGCTGAATTTTAATATATCGAAAGTTGTCTATTGTATCTTGCGCGAATTCCTCTAGTTGTTGGTTTAGTGTTTTAAAAAAAGAAACTTGCTGCGCCACGTCGTTAGGCGCGTAAATGTAAACGAGAACAATAGCTTTCTCTTCGAGTGACAATTTTAAAATAATAAACCTTCCTTGTTTGTCTGGAATGACTTTTTCAACTTTGAAATTCACAAAGGGATTCGAGCATGTAGGGGATATCAATATCATTGTTGAGAAATTTGCGCACATATTAGAAACTGCTGCAAAACAATCGTTGAAAATTGTAAAACAGAACAAAAAATCAAAACGTAACTCCAAACTTTGGTTTGATAACGAATGCAGTCGCGCCAGGAAAAATTTAAATCGCCTTTCCCATAGAACTCATAAAAATCCTTTAGACGAACAGACTCGACTTGAATATCTCTTGACAAGAAGTCAGTACAAACAATTATTACGAACTAAAAAGCTCCAACATCGAGATAATAAAATTGATGAACTAGTTAAAACTAGACATCCACTTAATTTTTGGACCACTCTGAAATCTATTTCAAACCAAGAAGAAAGCTCACTTGATTCGACGGTTCCTATGCGCAAACTGTATAATCATTTTCAAAAATTACATTCAGAACCAAATGCAAATCTACTCAAGAAACAAGAAGTAATATTGAAAGAGTTAAAATACAAAAAAACAACACTATCACAGCTTAATAGTCTAGATAAACCTTTTTCTGAGGAAGAAGTTAAACAATCAATTAAAAGACTTAAAAATAAGAAAGCAGCTGGCCTTGATCGAATAAGGAACGAAATGTTGAAAAGTGGAGCTCATTGTTTGACCACTGCTTTAACAAAATTATTCAACTTCATACTTAGCAAAGGAACCTACCCAGATTCATGGTCTACTGGGCTTA
>JAHPZR010022308.1:0-13523 GCA_019787425.1 Platygyra sinensis
GAATACTGTGACGACGATATTATGCGTGCGCTGTCTAATATCTTATCAGGAATATCTTTTCGATTCGGAAATGTTGGACACTTCTAAATGTAATGGAATAAATAGCCTTTGTACGAATTAGACAATTTCCTTTTTCGTTCGCTACTCATTTAGCCTCATTCCCTACGGGCAACTGGAAAATATTGACTGGACTCTGGACTGGACTTTGGACTGGACTTTATTAATCGAAGTTAATATTTAACTAACCGCTGATTACTACGATTAGCCATTTCTATTTAATTATTAACCAGCGGGGAAATTTTTCAACACTTTCGACATGTTTTGAGAATGCATGTTTTTTTCTTTGAAAGGAAAATAGATGAAAAATCTAACAATGCTGCCCAGTAAATCAAGCTACTATTACGAAAAAGAAAGATAGTGAGACATCTACTCTACATTCTTGTCCAGTTAATTTGTGCATTGTATGGAATGAGGCTAAAGTTATTTTCGGCGGAGGTTACCGACAGCCGGAAATACGTCTGAGTTTCTACGTTCCCAGGCTAGTAGTAAGGGAAGGCCGTCGCATGAACATCTAATTAATTGCTAAGACGTATAATTAACCTGTTGAAAGGGCGTCCCAATGTAAAGGCCAACGGAAGGAATATAATGGAATTTATGTTGGGATCAAAGATAAGCTTATCAGTAGATAACACCCAGGGAGCGGCGTTGCGATAAGCATTTTCCTGAGTGGCATCTGCGGTTTATGACAAGGACTGTCACGTGGAGAGCCATTAGCTATGTAAAGGTTGCGAAACGTAAGTTCATCCCCTTTTTCTAATTCTGCGAACAAGCTAGCTCAGCGAGCACGTTCAAGCGAAAAGTGAGGGTCTATCTCTGTCTCATTTTGTCCCACCGCTTCCCACAACGCCACCTTGGTTGTTTTCTAATCTTGTTCGTGTTTTTATTTTTGTGAGGGCGTAATTTACCCCCACCTAATTTTTCCTGAGTTGAAATGTAAGTGATTTAAAATTTCGTTATAAAAGTGTGCTATTTTAATCACAACTTGTTAGTATTTTTTTTTCTGCACATCTAATCAGATCGACAGAAAACTGGTTTATGCCTCGATCAAGATAAGAAGCAAGCAATTTACTGACAATTTATTCACTTTCCATTGGACCGATCGAAAGTACGTTCGCCATTGCATGCGAGCGTATTAAAAGTACGTCAGCAATGAGTGAGAGCTCGGACAGAAACCTTTCTCATGTCTCATAGATATGATAAGCAGAAAAATATCATAAAACCAAACTCTTAATTAAATTTAGTATGTTTATAGTCGCAGAAACATTATCTATGGCCATTTTGGTCTTTTGATCTTCATGCAGCCCAAGCGACGCCTCTTTTCATTTCAAATCAACCACAAATACACTCAATTACGTCGTTAGAAAATATCCATATCAAATAAAACTTCCTGACAACGAGAAAAGTCTTGTCTTACTGATATTGATTTTTTTTTTCATCGTTAAGGAAGTCTACATCGGAAACTCGCCTGTATGTAAACATATAATCAGAAGCACTGTCCCATTAGCATTTTCAACTGTTTTTAAGTCGGCTACAAAACTAGTTAACATGAAGACCCCGTCACCGAACAGTACGATCAACGCGACCAACACAACTGATGAATCGCATTCCAATTTTAGTCCACTGCGTGCCATCCTAGCGCCTTACATCCTCCTTACTGTTGTCATATTATTTGGCAATTCTCTAGTTGTTTTATCATACAAGATCAACAATAGACTGAGAACTCGAACTAACGCGTTCCTCGTCAGCTTAGCCATCTCGGATTTCCTGGTTGGTGGTATCTCTCTGCCCATGTGGATCTATATTATCTTCACAGAGTTCAGCGAGTCTCCCATTTTTAAAGCAGTTTTCAAACCTTTTGATGTCTTCGCAGCGCTCGCATCCATTTACCACTTGACCGCCATCAGCATCGAACGTTACATTGCTGTTTCACGGCCGTTTTATTACCAATGCTTGTCTTCGTTCTTTCACCGAGCCATGATAGCTTCAGCCTGGATCGTTGCTGGCGTTCTAGCTTCATTGTCTTCTGTCACTACCACTACCACCCTCTGGAGCAGCCGAGTCTACTCCACGGTCTTGTTCATCGGCGGGTTCACTGTCCCCGCCGCCATAACAGCGTTCATGTACACCGGCGTCTTTTCAGAGGCGCGTTCTCTGCTTCACCGCAATCCACCCTGCACTGCGAGCCAGCAGAGCGTGAGGAGCTTAAAGCAGTACTTTCAGGGGGAGAGGAAGGTCGCTATCACTGTAGCGCTCATTACAGGCTTATTTCTCGTTGCTTGGCTGCCGTTTTTTACCGTGTCGGTTACAGCAGCATACTGCTACCATTGCCTTCCTTCTTCACCAGACTCCCTCAGAGGTCTTGTTATCATCGTTAAGAGTGTGCATTACCTGAACAGCGGACTCAACCCACTTGTGTATGCGTGGCGTGACCCCGAAATGAAAAAGACGTTTTTAAAACTGTTGGGGTTAAAGCATGCTTTTTGTCGCTTTAACAGTGAGGAGGAAACTCCGTGTGGATTTCCACTCAGGCCTAGATACTGATATCATTGTCTTCATATTTGTAATAATTGAAACATTAGCCCTTACCTTGCATGCAGCTGGCGCACTTAAAATTTGAAAGGACCAATGAGGATCCAGCAGGCGAGAAAAACTTTGCTGTCTGACGTCAATGTGTGTTAACAGGAATAGCATTGAAATAAGGCATCTGTTATCACTGGAGATGGCATTATGTTCACGAAAAGGGATTTACAATTCCCAAAACCATTAAGAAGTAAAAAATAAACATTTTGTGTCTCCAAACTTCCAATTTCACGCCAAAAGTTGGTCGCCTGCGTCCGGCATGGCAACTTGGTCGTAGTTCGTCGAGAGTCTCCAGGTGGGGTAAAAGTTGTGTTATTTTGAACAAAATATGCTGTTCATTGTCAAAACCCGGAATTCTCAAGTTAACCTTTAGAAGAGGCCAAACAACTTAAGCATTGTCTTGATTTTTATTAGCCACGAATTAAAATTCTTTTATCGTGTGGTTTTCGCAGGACAGCTAAGTTTTAACTGCCGCTAGTACTGCGGGCGGAACCGCCGCATGCAAATGAATGAAATGAGTATCGCTTAGTAACCTCGCCGAAAGGCCATCAGGCGAAACAGTGCGTCGCCTTATGTTCACGTCAAGAAATGATAAATAAACTAAAAGGAAACATGACATTTCAAATTGAGCTTTGAGGATTTTTGTTTTTTAATGCAAGAATTTCCGTGGCATAAACTCATGGAACTTTTATGGCAGGAAAATTGCATCAAGTTTCAAACATGTTCGAAACCCTTGCTATATCGCGGCGACAAATCGCACTAAAAATCACATCTGATTTACACGTGCGATTTTAAAGTTGCAACTTCAGCGCGACAAAAATTGCATCGAGTTGCCGCGACAAAAATCGCCTGTGTAAACGGGCCTTACCTTGAATAGGGTACTAATTTACACGGGCGACAAAAATTGCATTAAGTTACATTTGCCTTGAATAGGGTACTAATTAATTTTGTTTCGAAGTTTTCCCTAAGATTATTTTGGCTGGTGTTTAAAAATCTTGGTGGAAACAGAGACTGTAAAAAACTGCAGGTTCACAGTTAACATCACGTAATTTAACCCTACAACAGGTAGGGTTTTTTCCTTTCCTTAGCTAGTTAAACTCAGGCAAAACTCGCTTTTTTTCAAATGGAATGATGTTTGTAGCCAAGTGCAATCATTAAGTATCCGAAACGAAATTGTGAAAAGAACTTTCGAAAACGACCAACAACCTGAGAAGTGACCCTACGAAAGTAGTGATAAGATTTCACCCAGGCACGAGAAAATTCCTAAATTAACCACCTTCCTAGTAATAACTACTCTCAAACCATTCCCAGCTAGGATGTAACTTGACTTCCATGTATGTGCCTGAACGAGAGCCAAGAAATGCCGAAAGGAATATTCTTCTCAGAGACTCTTTTTTTCTTGTATTTTATTTTTTTATTTATTTTGCAGGTATAGTACGAGAACACACAGATCGATAGGTATAAACATTACAAAATTTACAACAATTACCTAATTACAAACTACAAAGAAAAACTACACTACACTACAAAGATTGCATAATATAATTCATTAAAGTTTGAGCAGACTGAGGAAAGTAATGTCGTTCAGATATCTGATCTTAATATTTGACAGCAAAAACAAATTTATTTTTGTTGCATACATTACTAGCATTTTTGTTTTGCCTAACTAGAAAATGATACTCTTCACCTATAAAAATAACAAAATAACTCACTTTAAATAAATTCAACCACATGTATGTATGTATGCGTGTATGTATGTATGTATGTATGTATGTATGTATGTATGTATGTATGTATGTATGTATGTATGTATGTATGTATGTATGTATGTATGTATGTATGTATGTATGTATGTATGTATGTATGTATGTATGTATGTATGTATGTATGTATGTATGTATGCAATTCGTGGCCGGGTATTCTGGAGTCGCTCTCCAAATGCCATTCCGTTATCTTTGAAGGGATTGTTGAGACGAACCATAAGTACTGAAGGCTTAATTCTCAGCACAGAGCAAACTTAATATACCATGTACCAAACCTCCTATTCTGGAATCAGGACATCTCCGCATTTCTGCGTGGGCTCCGGAAAAGCGTTGTCAATACATTAAACTTTGTCGACGTCTCAGGCACTTGTTAGTATGTTTCTACTCAAAATATGAGGCTTTCGGATAACTTATCCTACCGAAAATTACTGCAAAGAAGTCTGTCATATATTTTGAATCTTGGGTAACATTGAACAAAGTAATCGAATCATCAAATAGTTAAAAATTTTCACATTTCTTTCAGTTAACGAGCCAAAAAATTTGGCCGCCATATCAAAAATCACCGATGTATGACGTGACGTCACACTGGTAGTTATGACTAAACCACTGTTTGCCTGGAGACACCCCCTCCCTCCTGATCATGACCATATTTGGATAGTGTTACAATTTGTTGAATAATAATGCGTGATAACTGTCCAGAGATTTATACCACGTGACGTAAAATAGCCAATAAAATCACTCAAAAATTAATGCGTGGGTTATAAAGAAAGATATATATCACAGCAAATATTCGCTAGATAGACAGACAGATAGATAGAGAGAGCTTTTTTTAATAACACCATTGCAGCCTCCGAAGCAGGTGGATTGTAATTAAAATTACCAACATACATAAGATAAAACCTAAGATATATTACAATATGATAAGCTATCCAAACTATATTTATAATTAAAACTATGCTTCATGATAAAAGTGTTTCTAAACCTATAAGTCTTAAAATCGGCAGTTCGAATTATCCCGGCTTCGTGTGAAATAAGTAGACCCCTTGTATTAGGGCAGAAGCTCACGAAATCTTGTGGCCTGGATCCGCTATAATTTGAACAAATAAAGCTTCACTCATTGCCTGTCTCCTCTCTATAACTACTAGTTAGGATGTAATATCAGCAGCGCGCGCTTTTCCAGTTTTTTCACGTTGTTAGACAGATACTGCGGCAGGGCAGTAAGGAAACTGGGCATGCGTACTCTTAAATAGGATAGATACTAGTCGTGAAGAACAGTTAGACTACAGCTTCGAGCGAATACCTTTCCTTCTTATTTAATAACTCAAGATTTCTATTTATCTTTAAAACGTCCGTGAACAGAGATGCGCTTTTGAAATGCTAACCTACTCTTAGAATATGGCAACCGCATACGCGAGCGCTGACTAGTTGGAAACAATTATCGACATATATCTTACGAATATGTCATTTTTACTGGCAGCCTAAAAGGCCATCACACCAAGCGAGTGACGGCAGTAAAAATTACTCTGACGTTATCAAACTTATTAAGTGTCTATGTATTTGACGTTTTTCAGTGCTGTTCATAACATCTGCCAGTTTTCTTTTGTATAAGACCTGCGTATTTGCATTCATCAGTACCCGGCAGATGTCGCATAAATTGCCCAAAAACCACATACATTGTATAATCTTTGTTCGGAAAAGAAATAAAAGAGTACTTAAGGTCGGGATGTTTTAAGGAAACGGCGTAATAGCAACAGAAATAACCGGCCAGTTAAATTGCAATTTCTTGTCGATCTTTAGAAAGCTAGGACGTTTCACATTATACTTGCTTCTTAAATGATTTGAATCGCTGTTAACGTTATAATGCACCATTTTCGTGTTTGCTTGTTAAGCGCGAAAAAGGTGTTTATTTTTTGCTGTTCGTCTTCATTTTGGAGAAAGAAATTTTTGTTTTTTGTCTAATATTTAAATTTTGAAGTAACTCAATGACTCGAGGAAGCTTTGAATTCATGAGTAATCGTAAACTTATAATTTATATACACTAGCTATTGTTTTGTAGTCATCGACAATCAGCCAAGGTACTTGATATGTTTTTCTTTCTGGGTCATCAGAAACAAAACGCTGGCAAGATATCCTACGCAGTATGAATGTAATTAGTTCCCGTCAGTCCCAAGCTATTGTTATTACTACTTATCGCAAATAATCTTCTGCCAAAATGAACTGTAGATAATTACACCAAAGAGCAGGTGGGTGTTGTATTCTTGACAGTCCAGAATCTCACAAAGAAGGAGGGGGGGGGGGGGGAGGGGGGGGTTCTCCGGGAAAAATTGGGTAGGAGTGTGCAGCCCGCTTCCTAAAAGCCTTCCCAAATCAAAATCTGCGATTTTTCCTACTTTTTTTATGACCCAGGCTTACCAAATATTCGATACCCCAGTTAAGACCTGACCGTTAAAATTTAAACCTGCGTTGCAATCAGCTTCTTTTTTTGCAGACGACATTATGTAAAGAGGTTTTGTTGATGATCTTGTCGATAGTGATGAAAAGGTAGCTTCTTCTAAAAAAAACACCCATTCCAAGACTAGAGCGCAAAAACTAAACCTTATTTGAGACCAAAATGGCCAAAACCGTTAACAGGTTAACCTATCTCTGACCAATACGGTTCAGAAAACATATACCCTTTGGAGCCGCATATACCTACAAAGCCCATATGATATGAGGGAGTAATTCACCCCCCCCCCCCCCCCCCCCCATGCGTGGGACTCTTACCCACCACCTTTGATGCACCTAAGGTCGTACCAAAGTTCATTGTAATTGTCAAAGCTGCACTTTCTAGCTTTGACGCGATCGTCTAAGGCGCTGACGCTTGTGTGATGTAACCTTGATTGGTTCAAGTTCATTGCGCTTTATAAAAGAAAGCAAATTATAATAACTGAATGACAGAGAGCGAGACGTCTCAAACGTTTTAAGTCGCCGAGAAGTTATTTACTTCGTTTCAGGATTCTGTCCGAGAAATAACTTTAACCCGAAAACTCGTCCGTAAGTAATTATAAAAACGATCGTGTATAATTTCGGAAGCATTGTATTTTTCTACTTTTTTCTTTTCAAGGTATGCTAAGATGACATGGCGTCTCTACTGAGCAACACAAGCAAGCCGAAAAACTCGACTGAAGAATTGTATTCCGATTCTATTCCGCTGCGTGCCATCCTAGCGCCTTACATCCTTCTTGCTGTTGTCATATTATTTGGCAATTCTCTGGTAGTTTTATCATACAAGATCAACAATAGACTGAGAACTCGAACTAACGCGTTCCTCGTCAGCTTAGCCATCTCGGATTTCCTGGTTGGTGGTATCTCTCTGCCCATGTGGATCTATGTTATCTTAACAGAGTTCAACGAGTCTGCCACTTTTAAAACAGTGTTCAGACTTTTTGATGTCTTCGCAGCGCTCGCATCCATTTACCACTTGACCGCCATCAGCATCGAACGCTACATTGCTGTTTCACGGCCGTTTTATTACAAATGCTTGTCTTCGTTATTTCACCGAGCCATGATAGCTTCCGCTTGGATCGTTGCTGGCGTTTTAGCTTCACTGTCTTCTGTCACAACCACTACCACCCCCTGGATCCGCCGAGTCTACTCCATGGTCATGTTCATCGGCGGGTTCACTGTCCCCGCCGCCATAACAGCGTTCATGTACACCGGCGTCTTTTCAGAGGCGCGTTCTCTGCTTCACCGCAATCCACCCCGCACTGTGAGCCAGCAGAGCGCGAAGAGATTAAAGCAGTACTTTCAGGGGGAGAGGAAGGTCGCTATCACTGTAGCGCTCATCACAGGCTTATTTCTGGTTGCTTGGCTGCCGTTTTTTACGGTGTCGGTTACAGCAGCATACTGCTACCATTGCCTTCCTTCTTCACCAGACTCCCTCAATGGTCTTGTTATCATCGTTAAGAGTGTGCATTTCCTGAACAGTGCAGTCAACCCACTTGTGTATGCGCATCGTGACCGTGAAATAAGAAGGACATTTATAACGCTGCTGAGACTAGATCGTGGTATCTTCCGTATTAGGACTGAGGCGCATGCTCCTTGGGATTTCCGCTGAGGCCTATCTGAATTGGACAATGTGTTCTCTAGCAGCAGTCATCACATTCGAACCGTTTTGTAATAAAACAAACAAGTACATTTTTGAACATTGAACAGTGAGATAAGGACTGAACTAAAATAGAATTCTCCTTTACAAAGATGCTAAACATTCAAAAAATAGGTCCTCAGGTCAGGTCCTCTTTCCATAATTGCCAATAATTGAACAAAGTGAAGTCGATTTGATTGATCTACATGTACCTATCCTTCATAGATCCTTCCGGAATACGTTTGGCAACTTTTTCAAACCAAATAAATAAATAAATAAATAAATAAATAAATAAAATAAATAAATAAATAAATTCACGCCAAGGTCTTTGTCTAACTTATGCATATTAATGACTAGTTACTCTTGAAACCGCATATTTAATTTAGTTTCCCTTGACAATGGCGCCAAGATGTCGCGGAAACGTCGGATTCTTTTATCGCTAGTTTTTGGATGTATATGTTTAAAAGATAAATTAATGAATAACTAACTAACTAACTAAATAAATAAATAAATAAACAAACAAACAGATAGATAGATCATAGAAAGATAGATACATAGATAAATAGATAAATAAAAAACAAATAAATCATTTTCAAGCTTACACGGTTTTCATCACATACATGTGGTTGAATTTATTTAAAGTGAGTTATTTTGTTATTTTTATAGGTGAAGAGTATCATTTTCTAGTTAGGCAAAACAAAAATGCTAGTAATGTATGCAACAAAAATAAATTTGTTTTTGCTGTCAAATATTAAGATCAGATATCTGAACGACATTACTTTCCTCAGTCTGCTCAAACTTTAATGAATTATATTATGCAATCTTTGTAGTGTAGTGTAGTTTTTCTTTGTAGTTTGTAATTAGGTAATTGTTGTAAATTTTGTAATGTTTATACCTATCGATCTGTGTGTTCTCGTACTATACCTGCAAAATAAATAAAAAAATAAAATACAAGAAAAAAAGAGTCTCTGAGAAGAATATTCCTTTCGGCATTTCTTGGCTCTCGTTCAGGCACATACATGGAAGTCAAGTTACATCCTAGCTGGGAATGGTTTGAGAGTAGTTATTACTAGGAAGGTGGTTAATTTAGGAATTTTCTCGTGCCTGGGTGAAATCTTATCACTACTTTCGTAGGGTCACTTCTCAGGTTGTTGGTCGTTTTCGAAAGTTCTTTTCACAATTTCGTTTCGGATACTTAATGATTGCACTTGGCTACAAACATCATTCCATTTGAAAAAAAGCGAGTTTTGCCTGAGTTTAACTAGCTAAGGAAAGGAAAAAACCCTACCTGTTGTAGGGTTAAATTACGTGATGTTAACTGTGAACCTGCAGTTTTTACAGTCTCTGTTTCCACCAAGATTTTTAAACACCAGCCAAAATAATCTTAGGGAAAACTTCGAAACAAAATTAATTAGTACCCTATTCAAGGCAAATGTAACTTAATGCAATTTTTGTCGCCCGTGTAAATTAGTACCCTATTCAAGGTAAGGCCCGTTTACACAGGCGATTTTTGTCGCGGCAACTCGATGCAATTTTTGTCGCGCTGAAGTTGCAACTTTAAAATCGCACGTGTAAATCAGATGTGATTTTTAGTGCGATTTGTCGCCGCGATATAGCAAGGGTTTCGAACATGTTTGAAACTTGATGCAATTTTCCTGCCATAAAAGTTCCATGAGTTTATGCCACGGAAATTCTTGCATTAAAAACAAAAATCCTCAAAGCTCAATTTGAAATGTCATGTTTCCTTTTAGTTTATTTATCATTTCTTGACGTGAACATAAGGCGACGCACTGTTTCGCCTGATGGCCTTTCGGCGAGGTTACTAAGCGATACTCATTTCATTCATTTGCATGCGGCGGTTCCGCCCGCAGTACTAGCGGCAGTTAAAACTTAGCTGTCCTGCGAAAACCACACGATAAAAGAATTTTAATTCGTGGCTAATAAAAATCAAGACAATGCTTAAGTTGTTTGGCCTCTTCTAAAGGTTAACTTGAGAATTCCGGGTTTTGACAATGAACAGCATATTTTGTTCAAAATAACACAACTTTTACCCCACCTGGAGACTCTCGACGAACTACGACCAAGTTGCCATGCCGGACGCAGGCGACCAACTTTTGGCGTGAAATTGGAAGTTTGGAGACACAAAATGTTTATTTTTTACTTCTTAATGGTTTTGGGAATTGTAAATCCCTTTTCGTGAACATAATGCCATCTCCAGTGATAACAGATGCCTTATTTCAATGCTATTCCTGTTAACACACATTGACGTCAGACAGCAAAGTTTTTCTCGCCTGCTGGATCCTCATTGGTCCTTTCAAATTTTAAGTGCGCCAGCTGCATGCAAGGTAAGGGCTAATGTTTCAATTATTACAAATATGAAGACAATGATATCAGTATCTAGGCCTGAGTGGAAATCCACACGGAGTTTCCTCCTCACTGTTAAAGCGACAAAAAGCATGCTTTAACCCCAACAGTTTTAAAAACGTCTTTTTCATTTCGGGGTCACGCCACGCATACACAAGTGGGTTGAGTCCGCTGTTCAGGTAATGCACACTCTTAACGATGATAACAAGACCTCTGAGGGAGTCTGGTGAAGAAGGAAGGCAATGGTAGCAGTATGCTGCTGTAACCGACACGGTAAAAAACGGCAGCCAAGCAACGAGAAATAAGCCTGTAATGAGCGCTACAGTGATAGCGACCTTCCTCTCCCCCTGAAAGTACTGCTTTAAGCTCCTCACGCTCTGCTGGCTCGCAGTGCAGGGTGGATTGCGGTGAAGCAGAGAACGCGCCTCTGAAAAGACGCCGGTGTACATGAACGCTGTTATGGCGGCGGGGACAGTGAACCCGCCGATGAACAAGACCGTGGAGTAGACTCGGCTGCTCCAGAGGGTGGTAGTGGTAGTGACAGAAGACAATGAAGCTAGAACGCCAGCAACGATCCAGGCTGAAGCTATCATGGCTCGGTGAAAGAACGAAGACAAGCATTGGTAATAAAACGGCCGTGAAACAGCAATGTAACGTTCGATGCTGATGGCGGTCAAGTGGTAAATGGATGCGAGCGCTGCGAAGACATCAAAAGGTTTGAAAACTGCTTTAAAAATGGGAGACTCGCTGAACTCTGTGAAGATAATATAGATCCACATGGGCAGAGAGATACCACCAACCAGGAAATCCGAGATGGCTAAGCTGACGAGGAACGCGTTAGTTCGAGTTCTCAGTCTATTGTTGATCTTGTATGATAAAACAACTAGAGAATTGCCAAATAATATGACAACAGTAAGGAGGATGTAAGGCGCTAGGATGGCACGCAGTGGACTAAAATTGGAATGCGATTCATCAGTTGTGTTGGTCGCGTTGATCGTACTGTTCGGTGACGGGGTCTTCATGTTAACTAGTTTTGTAGCCGACTTAAAACAGTTGAAAATGCTAATGGGACAGTGCTTCTGATTATATGTTTACATACAGGCGAGTTTCCGATGTAGACTTCCTTAACGATGAAAAAAAAAATCAATATCAGTAAGACAAGACTTTTCTCGTTGTCAGGAAGTTTTATTTGATATGGATATTTTCTAACGACGTAATTGAGTGTATTTGTGGTTGATTTGAAATGAAAAGAGGCGTCGCTTGGGCTGCATGAAGATCAAAAGACCAAAATGGCCATAGATAATGTTTCTGCGACTATAAACATACTAAATTTAATTAAGAGTTTGGTTTTATGATATTTTTCTGCTTATCATATCTATGAGACATGAGAAAGGTTTCTGTCCGAGCTCTCACTCATTGCTGACGTACTTTTAATACGCTCGCATGCAATGGCGAACGTACTTTCGATCGGTCCAATGGAAAGTGAATAAATTGTCAGTAAATTGCTTGCTTCTTATCTTGATCGAGGCATAAACCAGTTTTCTGTCGATCTGATTAGATGTGCAGAAAAAAAAATACTAACAAGTTGTGATTAAAATAGCACACTTTTATAACGAAATTTTAAATCACTTACATTTCAACTCAGGAAAAATTAGGTGGGGGTAAATTACGCCCTCACAAAAATAAAAACACGAACAAGATTAGAAAACAACCAAGGTGGCGTTGTGGGAAGCGGTGGGACAAAATGAGACAGAGATAGACCCTCACTTTTCGCTTGAACGTGCTCGCTGAGCTAGCTTGTTCGCAGAATTAGAAAAAGGGGATGAACTTACGTTTCGCAACCTTTACATAGCTAATGGCTCTCCACGTGACAGTCCTTGTCATAAACCGCAGATGCCACTCAGGAAAATGCTTATCGCAACGCCGCTCCCTGGGTGTTATCTACTGATAAGCTTATCTTTGATCCCAACATAAATTCCATTATATTCCTTCCGTTGGCCTTTACATTGGGACGCCCTTTCAACAGGTTAATTATACGTCTTAGCAATTAATTAGATGTTCATGCGACGGCCTTCCCTTACTACTAGCCTGGGAACGTAGAAACTCAGACGTATTTCCGGCTGTCGGTAACCTCCGCCGAAAATAACTTTAGCCTCATTCCATACAATGCACAAATTAACTGGACAAGAATGTAGAGTAGATGTCTCACTATCTTTCTTTTTCGTAATAGTAGCTTGATTTACTGGGCAGCATTGTTAGATTTTTCATCTATTTTCCTTTCAAAGAAAAAAACATGCATTCTCAAAACATGTCGAAAGTGTTGAAAAATTTCCCCGCTGGTTAATAATTAAATAGAAATGGCTAATCGTAGTAATCAGCGGTTAGTTAAATATTAACTTCGATTAATAAAGTCCAGTCCAAAGTCCAGTCCAGAGTCCAGTCAATATTTTCCAGTTGCCCGTAGGGAATGAGGCTAAATGAGTAGCGAACGAAAAAGGAAATTGTCTAATTCGTACAAAGGCTATTTATTCCATTACATTTAGAAGTGTCCAACATTTCCGAATCGAAAAGATATTCCTGATAAGATATTAGACAGCGCACGCATAATATCGTCGTCACAGTATTCACGTAAT
>JAHPZR010022309.1:0-28513 GCA_019787425.1 Platygyra sinensis
CAACTGGGAAACATATTGACTGGACTCTGGACTGGGACTTTGGACTGTGGAACTATTGCTTACATCGTGAATGTTATATTTAACTAAATACTTAATCCAGTATTAATCCCTTTCTAATTTAATTATTAATACCAGCGGGGTAATATTTTTCAACACTTTCCGACATGTTATTGGATGA
This sequence comes from Platygyra sinensis, assembly GCA_019787425.1. NCBI lineage: Eukaryota > Metazoa > Cnidaria > Anthozoa > Scleractinia > Merulinidae > Platygyra > Platygyra sinensis. The sequence goes on from JAHPZR010022309.1 coordinate 179, forward strand.
CTGCATGTTTTTTTCCTTCGAAAGGAAAATTAGATGAAATAAATCTAACAAATGCTGCCTCAGTAAATTCAAAGCTACTATTACGAAAAAGAAAGGTAGTGCGCACCATCTACTCTTACATTCTTGTGCACGTTTAATTTGTATGCATTGTATGGAATGTGAGCTGAAAGTATTTTCGGCCGCACGGTTATCCGACAGCCGGAAATACCGTCCTGCAAGTTTCGCCGTTCGCGAGGCTAAGTAAAGTAAGGGTGGCGGAGGCCGTCGCATGAAGCATCTAATTAATTGCTAAGACGTATTAAACCAATTAAACCGTTTGAATAAGTGGCGTCTCCAATGTACGGACCAACGGAAGGAATATATAATGGAATTTATGTGTGGGATCAAAGTATAAGCTTATCAGTAGAGATAAGCACCCTAGAGGAACGGCGTTCCGATAATAGCATTTTTCTGTGAGTGGCATCTGCGGTTTATGAAACTAAGGACTTTTAAGCTGTCACGTGGAGGACGCCATTAGTCTATAGTAACAGGTTGCGAACCGTTAAGTTTTCATTTCCCTTTTTCATAATTCTGCGAACAAGCGAGCTTCACATCAGCGAAGCACGTTCACATGCGAAATAGTGAGGGTCTATCGCCTGGCTCAGCTTCTCCATTTTTTTGTCTCCGCACTGCCCTAAATCCCTCACAACGCCACCTTTGGTGGTTATTACTACTACTTGTTCGTGGTTTTGTACATTTGTTGTGGCAGGGCGGTAAATTATGCACCCCAACCCATATAATTTTTAATACCCTAGAGTGTCGAAATGTCCAGTGGAAATTTTGAAATATTTACAGATTAAGTAAAAGCGTGCTATTTGCTCTTAATCACACCTTGTATAAATCAGTATTCTTTTTTTTTCTGCTCGCCCACATCTAATCACGATCGACAGCAAACCTGGTTTATGCTCTCGATCAAGATAAGATAAGCATACAATTTTACTGAGAATTTATTCACTTTCCATTGGAACCCCGAATCGGGAAAGATACTGGTTCGACCATTGCTATGCGAGAGACGTATTAAAAGTACTCGTCAGCAAATGAGCTCGAGTAGCTCGCGGCAGAATAACCTTTTCTCGATGTCTCCATAGATATATGATAGGTCCGAAAAATCATCATAAACACCACAACTCTCAAATTTAAATCTTAGTATGTTTATAAGTCGCCAGCAAGTACTATGATCTCTATGCTGCCATTTTCTCGGTGCCTTTTGATCTTCATGGCAGCTCAAGCGACGCCTCTTTTCATTTCAAATCAACCACAATACACTCAATTACGTCGTTAGAAACATATCCCTGATCAAATAAAACTTCCTGATCAACGAGAAAAGTCATGTCTTACTGATATTGATTTTTTTTCATCGTTTAAGGAGTTCTACGAATCGGAAATCTTCGCCTGTATGTATATCTATCGACAATCATTTTCATATCCTCAGAAGCACGCGTGTTCATTAGCATTTTCACCCTAGGTGTATAAACACGCTATCGGCTACTAAAAACTGGTTAACATGAAGACTCCCTGTCAACCGACACAGTGATACGAATCACGCGACTCATCAACACCACAACGGATGAAATCGGCATTCCAAGATATTAAGTCCGCTGCGTGCCAATCCTAGCGGGCCGTTACACTCCTTCCTCTTGCTGTTGTCATAATTATTTGGCGGCTGATATCTCTTGGTTTGTTTTAATCATAAACAAAAGTAATCAACATATAGTACTAGAGAACTCGTGAACATATAACGCGTTCCTCGTCCAGTTTACCCATCTCATGATTTTCCTGGTTGGGTGGTCATCCTCTCTGCCCATGTGGACTTCATATATTATCTTCACATTGTTGTCAGCGGGGGGGGGGGGGAGGGGGTAGTCTCCCCTTTTTAAAAGCAGTTTTCACTAACGTTTTTGGGGGGATGTCTTTCCGCAAGCTACACGACGACGCATCCATTATAACGCACGTGACCGCCCATCAGCAATCGCATCGTGGTACATTTTCGTGCTGTTATCCACGGCCGTTTTTTATATTACGCATACATGCTTGTCCTTTCGATATCTTTACACCGAGACCATGAATGAAGACTTTCAGCCTCGGATCAGTTTGCTATAAGGCGTTCTATGCTTCACTTGTCATATGAGTGTCACGACCACAACACACCCTCATGGAGTACTACCTGAGTCTACTCCACGGGTCTTGTTTCATCACGACGGGTTCACTGTCCACCCGCCGCCTTAATACATGCGTTCATTTGTACACCGGACGTCCCTTATTCAGAGGCGCGTTCTCGTGCTTCTCACACTCCGCAATCCGACCCTGCACACTGGCGCAGCCTCAGCAGACAGCAGTAAAGAGGAAGCTTACAAAGCAGTACTATTCAGGGGGGAGATAGGAAGGTCGCTACATCCACTGTAGCGCTCATTACCAAGGCTTATTTTCTGGTTGCTTGGCTGCCAAGGTTCTTTACGCGTGTCAGGTTACAGCAGACATACTGCTTAAAACACCGATATGCCTTCAACTATACATATACACCAGACTCCACACTCAGAGGTTCTTGGTTATCAGCATCGTTAGAGCTCGTGTGCATTACCTGAATGCAGCGTACGACATCAACCACCCACTTGTTGTATAGCGTGGGCGTGACCCCGAAATACGAAAAAATAGCATACGAATTTTTTTAAAAAACTGTTGGTGGACTATATCTATAGTTTAAAAAATATGAATTGGGACATTTGTCGGCAGTCGTGCAATATATTAATTTTGTTTATAGAGAGCGTCAGCCTGTGCAATATGGATGCTACATTTTTCCGAGTTATCACTGTGGCAGGCATGCAACTTGAGTCACAGCGAGTACACCGTCTCGAACTTTATACAACTAAAGCCTAGGAAACATTTAATTACAATTTTTTAATCAATATAAAACTCATTTTAGTGATTAACTTAGGTCAGGGGCTTTACAATAATACTCCAGCTTGAATGAGAAAAATCGATTTTTCGGAAGTATAACTCAGATGGTCGGTTTATGTAGTGAGCGACAGACCGCTTTTAGTGTGTTTGGCCATCGTCATATAAGGATTTATGACTTGAGTACCTATCCGGGTTTTGACACAAAATGAATCAGCATATTATTGTTTCAAAAACAACCACTCAACTTTTACACCCCAACACTGGAGCACGCTCGACGAATACTACGACCACGTTGCCATGACCGGGACCGCAGGCGACCAACTTTTTTGGTCCGTGACATAATTGGAAGTTTGGAGTGACTCAAAATGTTTATTTTTTACTTCTTAATGGTTTTGGGAATTGTAAATCCCTTTTCGTGAACATAATGCCATCTCCAGTGATAACAGATGCCTTATTTCAATGCTATTCCTGTTAACACACATTGACGTCAGACAGCAAAGTTTTTCTCGCCTGCTGGATCCTCATTGGTCCTTTCAAATTTTAAGTGCGCCAGCTGCATGCAAGGTAAGGGCTAATGTTTCAATTATTACAAATATGAAGACAATGATATCAGTATCTAGGCCTGAGTGGAAATCCACACGGAGTTTCCTCCTCACTGTTAAAGCGACAAAAAGCATGCTTTAACCCCAACAGTTTTTAAAAACGTCTTTTTCATTTCGGGGTCACGCCACGCATACACAAGTGGGTTGAGTCCGCTGTTCAGGTAATGCACACTCTTAACGATGATAACAAGACCTCTGAGGGAGTCTGGTGAAGAAGGAAGGCAATGGTAGCAGTATGCTGCTGTAACCGACACGTAAAAAACGGCAGCCAAGCAACGAGAAAATAAGCCTGTAATGAGCGCTACAGTGATAGCGACCTTCCTCTCCCCCTGAAAGTACTGCTTTAAGCTCCTCACGCTCTGCTGGCTCGCAGTGCAGGGTGGATTGCGGTGAAGCAGAGAACGCGCCTCTGAAAAGACGCCGGTGTACATGAACGCTGTTATGGCGGCGGGGACAGTGAACCCGCCGATGAACAAGACCGTGGAGTAGACTCGGCTGCTCCAGGAGGGTGGTAGTGGTAGTGACAGAAGACAATGAAGCTAGAACGCCAGCAACGATCCAGGCTGAAGCTATCATGGCTCGGTGAAAGAACGAAGACAAGCATTGGTAATAAAACGGCCGTGAAACAGCAATGTAACGTTCGATGCTGATGGCGGTCAAGTGGTAAATGGATGCGAGCGCTGCGAAGACATCAAAAGGTTTGAAAACTGCTTTAAAAATGGGAGACTCGCTGAACTCTGTGAAGATAATATAGATCCACATGGGCAGAGAGATACCACCAACCAGGAAATCCGAGATGGCTAAGCTGACGAGGAACGCGTTAGTTCGAGTTCTCAGTCTATTGTTGATCTTGTATGATAAAACAACTAGAGAATTGCCAAATAATATGACAACAGTAAGGAGGATGTAAGGCGCTAGGATGGCACGCAGTGGACTAAAATTGGAATGCGATTCATCAGTTGTGTTGGTCGCGTTGATCGTACTGTTCGGTGACGGGGTCTTCATGTTAACTAGTTTTGTAGCCGACTTAAAAACAGTTGAAAATGCTAATGGGACAGTGCTTCTGATTATATGTTTACATACAGGCGAGTTTCCGATGTAGACTTCCTTAACGATGAAAAAAAAAATCAATATCAGTAAGACAAGACTTTTCTCGTTGTCAGGAAGTTTTATTTGATATGGATATTTTCTAACGACGTAATTGAGTGTATTTGTGGTTGATTTGAAATGAAAAGAGGCGTCGCTTGGGCTGCATGAAGATCAAAAGACCAAAATGGCCATAGATAATGTTTCTGCGACTATAAACATACTAAATTTAATTAAGAGTTTGGTTTTATGATATTTTTCTGCTTATCATATCTATGAGACATGAGAAAGGTTTCTGTCCGAGCTCTCACTCATTGCTGACGTACTTTTAATACGCTCGCATGCAATGGCGAACGTACTTTCGATCGGTCCAATGGAAAGTGAATAAATTGTCAGTAAATTGCTTGCTTCTTATCTTGATCGAGGCATAAACCAGTTTTCTGTCGATCTGATTAGATGTGCAGAAAAAAAAATACTAACAAGTTGTGATTAAAATAGCACACTTTTATAACGAAATTTTAAATCACTTACATTTCAACTCAGGAAAAATTAGGTGGGGGTAAATTACGCCCTCACAAAAATAAAAACACGAACAAGATTAGAAAACAACCAAGGTGGCGTTGTGGGAAGCGGTGGGACAAAATGAGACAGAGATAGACCCTCACTTTTCGCTTGAACGTGCTCGCTGAGCTAGCTTGTTCGCAGAATTAGAAAAAGGGGATGAACTTACGTTTCGCAACCTTTACATAGCTAATGGCTCTCCACGTGACAGTCCTTGTCATAAACCGCAGATGCCACTCAGGAAAATGCTTATCGCAACGCCGCTCCCTGGGTGTTATCTACTGATAAGCTTATCTTTGATCCCAACATAAATTCCATTATATTCCTTCCGTTGGCCTTTACATTGGGACGCCCTTTCAACAGGTTAATTATACGTCTTAGCAATTAATTAGATGTTCATGCGACGGCCTTCCCTTACTACTAGCCTGGGAACGTAGAAACTCAGACGTATTTCCGGCTGTCGGTAACCTCCGCCGAAAATAACTTTAGCCTCATTCCATACAATGCACAAATTAACTGGACAAGAATGTAGAGTAGATGTCTCACTATCTTTCTTTTTCGTAATAGTAGCTTGATTTACTGGGCAGCATTGTTAGATTTTTCATCTATTTTCCTTTCAAAGAAAAAAACATGCATTCTCAAAACATGTCGAAAGTGTTGAAAAATTTCCCCGCTGGTTAATAATTAAATAGAAATGGCTAATCGTAGTAATCAGCGGTTAGTTAAATATTAACTTCGATTAATAAAGTCCAGTCCAAAGTCCAGTCCAGAGTCCAGTCAATATTTTCCAGTTGCCCGTATGGAATGAGGGCTAAATATTAGTTAGGGGGCGCGAACGGTGCAAACAGGAAATTGTCTTACATTCAAGAACTAGTAGGCTCGGAGCCTCTATCATCCGGATGGCGGAGCATTCCATCTCCCATATATCCTTGAGTCAACCTTTGGCGCGTATCTTTCTATTTTAGAACAGCTGAGGCTAGCTTGATATTCCCAAAAAGCATATTGCATAGTGGCATTGTCAACGTATTGGGTTGTGTTGAGTTGTGTGTGTGTTGTCATATTGTAGTACAGTATATTGCACTGTATGGCATATAGTGCGCGGGAATCTTGAGAGAGCCTCACAGTTACTAAAATAGAAAGATACGCGCAAAGGTTGACTCAAGGATTATATGGGAGATGGATGGCTCCGATCCGGTGATGGGCTCCTGCCTTTGTTCGAATAGACAATTTCCTTTTTCGTTCGCTACTCATTTAGCCTCATTCCCTACGGGCAACTGGAAAATATTGACTGGACTCTGGACTGGACTTTGGACTGGACTTTATTAATCGAAGTTAATATTTAACTAACCGCTGATTACTACGATTAGCCATTTCTATTTAATTATTAACCAGCGGGGAAATTTTTCAACACTTTCGACATGTTTTGAGAATGCATGTTTTTTTCTTTGAAAGGAAAATAGATGAAAAATCTAACAATGCTGCCCAGTAAATCAAGCTACTATTACGAAAAAGAAAGATAGTGAGACATCTACTCTACATTCTTGTCCAGTTAATTTGTGCATTGTATGGAATGAGGCTAAAGTTATTTTCGGCGGAGGTTACCGACAGCCGGAAATACGTCTGAGTTTCTACGTTCCCAGGCTAGTAGTAAGGGGAGGCCGTCGCATGAACATCTAATTAATTGCTAAGACGTATAATTAACCTGTTGAAAGGGCGTCCCAATGTAAAGGCCAACGGAAGGAATATAATGGAATTTATGTTGGGATCAAAGATAAGCTTATCAGTAGATAACACCCAGGGAGCGGCGTTGCGATAAGCATTTTCCTGAGTGGCATCTGCGGTTTTATGACAAGGACTGTCACGTGGAGAGCCATTAGCTATGTAAAGGTTGCGAAACGTAAGTTCATCCCCTTTTTCTAATTCTGCGAACAAGCTAGCTCAGCGAGCACGTTCAAGCGAAAAGTGAGGGTCTATCTCTGTCTCATTTTGTCCCACCGCTTCCCACAACGCCACCTTGGTTGTTTTCTAATCTTGTTCGTGTTTTTATTTTTGTGAGGGCGTAATTTACCCCCACCTAATTTTTCCTGAGTTGAAATGTAAGTGATTTAAAATTTCGTTATAAAAGTGTGCTATTTTAATCACAACTTGTTAGTATTTTTTTTTCTGCACATCTAATCAGATCGACAGAAAACTGGTTTATGCCTCGATCAAGATAAGAAGCAAGCAATTTACTGACAATTTATTCACTTTCCATTGGACCGATCGAAAGTACGTTCGCCATTGCATGCGAGCGTATTAAAAGTACGTCAGCAATGAGTGAGAGCTCGGACAGAAACCTTTCTCATGTCTCATAGATATGATAAGCAGAAAAATATCATAAAACCAAACTCTTAATTAAATTTAGTATGTTTATAGTCGCAGAAACATGATCTATGGCCATTTTGGTCTTTTGATCTTCATGCAGCCCAAGCGACGCCTCTTTTCATTTCAAATCAACCACAAATACACTCAATTACGTCGTTAGAAAATATCCATATCAAATAAAACTTCCTGACAACGAGAAAAGTCATGTCTTACTGATATTGATTTTTTTTCATCGTTAAGGAAGTCTACATCGGAAACTCGCCTGTATGTAAACTGACAATCAGTTATAATCTCAGAAGCACTGTGTCATTAGCATTTTCAACTGTTTTTAAGTCGGCTACAAAACTGGTTAACATGAAGACCCCGTCACCGAACAGTACGATCAACGCGACCAACACAACTGATGAATCGCATTCCAATTTTAGTCCACTGCGTGCCATCCTAGCGCCTTACATCCTCCTTACTGTTGTCATATTATTTGGCAATTCTCTGGTTGTTTTATCATACAAGATCAACAATAGACTGAGAACTCGAACTAACGCGTTCCTCGTCAGTTTAGCCATCTCTGATTTCCTGGTTGGTGGTATCTCTCTGCCCATGTGGATCTATATTATCTTCACAGAGTTCAGCGAGTCTCCCATTTTTAAAGCAGTTTTCAAACTTTTTGATGTCTTCGCAGCGCTCGCATCCATTTACCACTTGACCGCCATCAGCATCGAACGTTACATTGCTGTTTCACGCCGTTTTATTACCAATGCTTGTCTTCGTTCTTTCACCGAGCCATGATAGCTTCAGCCTGGATCGTTGCTGGCGTTCTAGCTTCATTGTCTTGTGTCACTACCACAACCACCCTCTGGGAGTAGCCGAGTCTACTCCACGGTCTTGTTCATCGGCGGGTTCACTGTCCCCGCCGCCATAACAGCGTTCATGTACACCGGCGTCTTTTCAGAGGCGCGTTCTCTGCTTCACCGCAATCCACCCTGCACTGCGAGCCAGCAGAGCGTGAGGAGCTTAAAGCAGTACTTTCAGGGGAGAGGAAGGTCGCTATCACTGTAGCGCTCATTACAGGCTTATTTCTGGTTGCTTGGCTGCCGTTCTTTACGGTGTCGGTTACAGCAGCATACTGCTACCATTGCCTTCCTTCTTCACCAGACTCCCTCAGAGGTCTTGTTATCGTCGTTAAGAGTGTGCATTACCTGAACAGCGGACTCAACCCACTTGTGTATGCGTGGCGTGACCCCGAAATGAAAAAGACGTTTTTAAAAACTGTTGTGATATATCTATAGTTTAAAAAAAGAATTGGGACTTTTGAGCGAATATTAATTTTTTTAGAGCGCCGGCAATATGTGCTATTTTTCCAGTTTCGGCAGGCATGCAACTTGAGTCCAGCGGACCGAACTTTAACTAAGCCTAGGAAAATTAATTACAATTTTTAATCAAATAAAACTCATTTTAGTGATTAACTAGGTCAGGGCTTTAAAATCCCAGCTTATGAGAAAAATCGAATTTTCGAAGTAAAATCAGTGGTCGGTTTTTAGAGAGACAGCCTCTTAAGTTGTTTGGCCTCTTCTAAAGGTTAACTTGAGAATTCCGGGTTTTGACAATGAACAGCATATTTTGTTCAAAAAAACACAACTTTTACCCCACCTGGAGACGCTCGACGAACTACGACCAAGTTGCCATGCCGGACGCAGGCGACCAACTTTTGGCGTGAAATTGGAAGTTTGGAGACTCAAAATGTTTATTTTTTACTTTTTAATGGTTTTGGGAATTGTAAATTCCCTTTTCGTGAACATAATGCCATCTCCAGTGATAACAGATGCCTTATTTCAATGCTATTCCTGTTAACACACATTGACGTCAGACAGCAAAGTTTTTCTCGCCTGCTGATCCTCATTGGTCCTTTGAAATTTTAAGTGCGCCAGCTGCATGCAAGGTAAGGGCTAATGTTTCAATTATTACAAATATGAAGACAATGATATCAGTATCTAGGCCTGAGTGGAAATCCACACGGAGTTTCCTCCTCACTGTTAAAGCGACAAAAAGCATGCTTTAACCCCAACAGTTTTAAAAACGTCTTTTCATTTCGGGGTCACGCCACGCATACACAAGTGGGTTGAGTCCGCTGTTCAGGTAATGCACACTCTTAACGACGATAACAAGACCTCTGAGGGAGTCTGGTGAAGAAGGAAGGCAATGGTAGCAGTATGCTGCTGTAACCGACACCGTAAAGAACGGCAGCCAAGCAACCAGAAATAAGCCTGTAATGAGCGCTACAGTGATAGCGACCTTCCTCTCCCCCTGAAAGTACTGCTTTAAGCTCCTCACGCTCTGCTGGCTCGCAGTGCAGGGTGGATTGCGGTGAAGCAGAGAACGCGCCTCTGAAAAGACGCCGGTGTACATGAACGCTGTTATGGCGGCGGGGACAGTGAACCCGCCGATGAACAAGACCGTGGAGTAGACTCGGCTACTCCAGAGGGTGGTTGTGGTAGTGACACAAGACAATGAAGCTAGAACGCCAGCAACGATCCAGGCTGAAGCTATCATGGCTCGGTGAAAGAACGAAGACAAGCATTGGTAATAAAACGGCCGTGAAACAGCAATGTAACGTTCGATGCTGATGGCGGTCAAGTGGTAAATGGATGCGAGCGCTGCGAAGACATCAAAAAGTTTGAAAACTGCTTTAAAAATGGGAGACTCGCTGAACTCTGTGAAGATAATATAGATCCACATGGGCAGAGAGATACCACCAACCAGGAAATCAGAGATGGCTAAACTGACGAGGAACGCGTTAGTTCGAGTTCTCAGTCTATTGTTGATCTTGTATGATAAAACAACCAGAGAATTGCCAAATAATATGACAACAGTAAGGAGGATGTAAGGCGCTAGGATGGCACGCAGTGGACTAAAATTGGAATGCGATTCATCAGTTGTGTTGGTCGCGTTGATCGTACTGTTCGGTGACGGGGTCTTCATGTTAACCAGTTTTGTAGCCGACTTAAAAACAGTTGAAAATGCTAATGACACAGTGCTTCTGAGATTAACTGATTGTCAGTTTACATACAGGCGAGTTTCCGATGTAGACTTCCTTAACGATGAAAAAAAAAATCAATATCAGTAAGACATGACTTTTCTCGTTGTCAGGAAGTTTTATTTGATATGGATATTTTCTAACGACGTAATTGAGTGTATTTGTGGTTGATTTGAAATGAAAAGAGGCGTCGCTTGGGCTGCATGAAGATCAAAAGACCAAAATGGCCATAGATAATGTTTCTGCGACTATAAACATACTAAATTTAATTAAGAGTTTGGTTTTATGATATTTTTCTGCTTATCATATCTATGAGACATGAGAAAGGTTTCTGTCCGAGCTCTCACTCATTGCTGACGTACTTTTAATACGCTCGCATGCAATGGCGAACGTACTTTCGATCGGTCCAATGGAAAGTGAATAAATTGTCAGTAAATTGCTTGCTTCTTATCTTGATCGAGGCATAAACCAGTTTTCTGTCGATCTGATTAGATGTGCAGAAAAAAAAATACTAACAAGTTGTGATTAAAATAGCACACTTTTATAACGAAATTTTAAATCACTTACATTTCAACTCAGGAAAAATTAGGTGGGGGTAAATTACGCCCTCACAAAAATAAAAACACGAACAAGATTAGAAAACAACCAAGGTGGCGTTGTGGGAAGCGGTGGGACAAAATGAGACAGAGATAGACCCTCACTTTTCGCTTGAACGTGCTCGCTGAGCTAGCTTGTTCGCAGAATTAGAAAAAGGGGATGAACTTACGTTTCGCAACCTTTACATAGCTAATGGCTCTCCACGTGACAGTCCTTGTCATAAACCGCAGATGCCACTCAGGAAAATGCTTATCGCAACGCCGCTCCCTGGGTGTTATCTACTGATAAGCTTATCTTTGATCCCAACATAAATCCAGCTTATGAGAAAAATCGAATTTTCGAAGTAAAATCAGGTCGGTTTTTAGAGAGACAGCCTCTTAATAGGCCATTTTACAGTTGTTGTGCTTAGTTACCTGGCCATGAATGCAAGTGAGGCTGGAGTTGACTTTGCTTTGATACAGACCTCTCTGCTTTTCTCATGTAAATGAAAACTAGTTAGTATAAGAAAACTTGATTTGCATAATAAAAGCAGTGAGGTCTGTATCAAAACAAGGTCAACTTCAGCCTCGCTGCCATTCAGAGGCCAAGGCCACTGAGCCGACACCTGTAAAATCGTCTATTCTTTAACTCGCCATTTGTTTTGTACTTGGTGTGCGTGCTCGGCCTTGGTGGGGTTTGCTACAGAGTGTGCTGTTGCGTAATTTGCTTCTATTACGTGAATACTGTGACGACGATGTTATGCGTGCGCTGTCTAATTCTTATCAGGAATATCTTTTTCGGTTCGGAAATGTTTGACACTTCTAAATGTAACGGAATAAATAGCCTTTGTCAGGAGCCCATCACGCCGGGGCATCCATCTCCCATACAACCCTATGAGACAACCTTTGCGCGTATCTTTCTATTTTTAGTAACTGTGAGGCTCTTAGATTCCCGCGCACTATATGCCATACAGTGCAATATACTGTAGCTACAATATGACAGACACACAACACAACTCAACACACCCAATACGTTACAATGCACTATGCAATATGCTTTTTGGGAATTCAAGCTAGCCCTCACTGTTCTAAAAATAGAAAGATACGCGCAAAGGTTGACTCAAGGATATATGGAGATGGAGGCTCCGATCCGGGTGATGTGGCTCCTGCCTTTGTTCGAATTAGACAATTTCCTTTTTCGTTCGCTACTCATTTAGCCTCATTCCCTACGGGCAACTGGAAAATATTGACTGGACTCTGGACTGGACTTTGGACTGGACTTTATTAATCGAAGTTAATATTTAACTAACCGCTGATTACTACGATTAGCCATTTCTATTTAATTATTAACCAGCGGGGAAATTTTTCAACACTTTCGACATGTTTTGAGAATGCATGTTTTTTTCTTTGAAAGGAAAATAGATGAAAAATCTAACAATGCTGCCCAGTAAATCAAGCTACTATTACGAAAAAGAAAGATAGTGAGACATCTACTCTACATTCTTGTCCAGTTAATTTGTGCATTGTATGGAATGAGGCTAAAGTTATTTTCGGCGGAGGTTACCGACAGCCGGAAATACGTCTGAGTTTCTACGTTCCCAGGCTAGTAGTAAGGGAAGGCCGTCGCATGAACATCTAATTAATTGCTAAGACGTATAATTAACCTGTTGAAAGGGCGTCCCAATGTAAGGCCAACGGAAGGAATATAATGGAATTTATGTTGGGATCAAAGATAAGCTTATCAGTAGATAACACCCAGGGAGCGGCGTTGCGATAAGCATTTTCCTGAGTGGCATCTGCGGTTTATGACAAGGACTGTCACGTGGAGAGCCATTAGCTATGTAAAGGTTGCGAAACGTAAGTTCATCCCCTTTTTCTAATTCTGCGAACAAGCTAGCTCAGCGAGCACGTTCAAGCGAAAAGTGAGGGTCTATCGCTCTGTCTCATTTTGTCCCACCGCCTTCCCACAACGCCACCTTGGTTGTTTTCTAATCTTGTTCGTGTTTTTATTTTTGTGAGGGCGTAATTTACCCCCACCTAATTTTTCCTGAGTTGAAATGTCAGTGATTTAAAATTTCGTTATAAAAGTGTGCTATTTTAATCACAACTTGTTAGTATCTTTTTTTTCTGCACATCTAATCAGATCGACAGAAAACTGGTTTATGCCTCGATCAAGATAAGAAGCAAGCAATTTACTGACAATTTATTCACTTTCCATTGGACCGATCGAAAGTACGTTCGCCATTGCATGCGAGCGTATTAAAAGTACGTCAGCAATGAGTGAGAGCTCGGACAGAAACCTTTCTCATGTCTCATAGATATGATAAGCAGAAAAATATCATAAAACCAAACTCTTAATTAAATTTAGTATGTTTATAGTCGCAGAAACATTATCTATGGCCATTTTGGTCTTTTGATCTTCATGCAGCTCAAGCGACGCCTCTTTTCATTTCAAATCAACCACAAATACACTCAATTACGTCGTTAGAAAATATCCATATCAAATAAAACTTCCTGACAACGAGAAAAGTCATGTCTTACTGATATTGATTTTTTTTCATCGTTAAGGAAGTCTACATCGGAAACTCGCCTGTATGTAAACTGACAATCAGTTATAATCTCAGAAGCACTGTGTCATTAGCATTTTCAACTGTTTTTAAGTCGGCTACAAAACTGGTTAACATGAAGACCCCGTCACCGAACAGTACGATCAACGCGACCAACACAACTGATGAATCGCATTCCAATTTTAGTCCACTGCGTGCCATCCTAGCGCCTTACATCCTCCTTACTGTTGTCATATTATTTGGCAATTCTCTGGTTGTTTTATCATACAAGATCAACAATAGACTGAGAACTCGAACTAACGCGTTCCTCGTCAGTTTAGCCATCTCTGATTTCCTGGTTGGTGGTATCTCTCTGCCCATGTGGATCTATATTATCTTCACAGAGTTCAGCGAGTCTCCCATTTTTAAAGCAGTTTTTCAAACTTTTTGATGTCTTCGCAGCGCTCGCATCCATTTACCACTTGACCGCCATCAGCATCGAACGTTACATTGCTGTTTCACGGCCGTTTTATTACCAATGCTTGTCTTCGTTCTTTCACCGAGCCATGATAGCTTCAGCCTGGATCGTTGCTGGCGTTCTAGCTTCATTGTCTTGTGTCACTACCACAACCACCCTCTGGAGTAGCCGAGTCTACTCCACGGTCTTGTTCATCGGCGGGTTCACTGTCCCCGCCGCCATAACAGCGTTCATGTACACCGGCGTCTTTTCAGAGGCGCGTTCTCTGCTTCACCGCAATCCACCCTGCACTGCGAGCCAGCAGAGCGTGAGGAGCTTAAAGCAGTACTTTCAGGGGGAGAGGAAGGTCGCTATCACTGTAGCGCTCATTACAGGCTTATTTCTGGTTGCTTGGCTGCCGTTCTTTACGGTGTCGGTTACAGCAGCATACTGCTACCATTGCCTTCCTTCTTCACCAGACTCCCTCAGAGGTCTTGTTATCGTCGTTAAGAGTGTGCATTACCTGAACAGCGGACTCAACCCACTTGTGTATGCGTGGCGTGACCCCGAAATGAAAAAGACGTTTTTAAAACTGTTGGGGTTAAAGCATGCTTTTTGTCGCTTTAACAGTGAGGAGGAAACTCCGTGTGGATTTCCACTCAGGCCTAGATACTGATATCATTGTCTTCATATTTGTAATAATTGAAACATTAGCCCTTACCTTGCATGCAGCTGGCGCACTTAAAATTTCAAAGGACCAATGAGGATTCAGCAGGCGAGAAAAACTTTGCTGTCTGACGTCAATGTGTGTTAACAGGAATAGCATTGAAATAAGGCATCTGTTATCACTGGAGATGGCATTATGTTCACGAAAAAGGAATTTACAATTCCCAAAACCATTAAAAAGTAAAAATAAACATTTTGAGTCTCCAAACTTCCAATTTCACGCCAAAAGTTGGTCGCCTGCGTCCGGCATGGCAACTTGGTCGTAGTTCGTCGAGCGTCTCCAGGTGGGGTAAAAGTTGTGTTTTTTTGAACAAAATATGCTGTTCATTGTCAAAACCCGGAATTCTCAAGTTAACCTTTAGAAGAGGCCAAACAACTTAAGAGGCTGTCTCTCTAAAAACCGACCACTGATTTTACTTCGAAAATTCGATTTTTCTCATAAGCTGGGATTTTAAAGCCTGACCTAGTTAATCACTAAAATGAGTTTTATTTGATTAAAAATTGTAATTAAATTTTCCTAGGCTTAGTTAAAGTTCGGTCCGCTGGACTCAAGTTGCATGCCTGCCGAAACTGGAAAAATAGCACATATTGCCGGCGCCTCTAAAAAAATTAATATTCGCTCAAAAGTCCCAATTCTTTTTTTAAACTATAGATATATCACAACAGTTTTTAAAAACGTCTTTTTCATTTTCGGGGTCACGCCACGCATACACAAGTGGGTTGAGTCCGCTGTTCAGGTAATGCACACTCTTAACGACGATAACAAGACCTCTGAGGGAGTCTGGTGAAGAAGGAAGGCAATGGTAGCAGTATGCTGCTGTAACCGACACCGTAAAGAACGGCAGCCAAGCAACCAGAAATAAGCCTGTAATGAGCGCTACAGTGATAGCGACCTTCCTCTCCCCCTGAAAGTACTGCTTTAAGCTCCTCACGCTCTGCTGGCTCGCAGTGCAGGGTGGATTGCGGTGAAGCAGAGAACGCGCCTCTGAAAAGACGCCGGTGTACATGAACGCTGTTATGGCGGCGGGGACAGTGAACCCGCCGATGAACAAGACCGTGGAGTAGACTCGGCTACTCCCAGAGGGTGGTTGTGGTAGTGACACAAGACAATGAAGCTAGAACGCCAGCAACGATCCAGGCTGAAGCTATCATGGCTCGGTGAAAGAACGAAGACAAGCATTGGTAATAAAACGGCCGTGAAACAGCAATGTAACGTTCGATGCTGATGGCGGTCAAGTGGTAAATGGATGCGAGCGCTGCGAAGACATCAAAAAGTTTGAAAACTGCTTTAAAAATGGGAGACTCGCTGAACTCTGTGAAGATAATATAGATCCACATGGGCAGAGAGATACCACCAACCAGGAAATCAGAGATGGCTAAACTGACGAGGAACGCGTTAGTTCGAGTTCTCAGTCTATTGTTGATCTTGTATGATAAAACAACCAGAGAATTGCCAAATAATATGACAACAGTAAGGAGGATGTAAGGCGCTAGGATGGCACGCAGTGGACTAAAATTGGAATGCGATTCATCAGTTGTGTTGGTCGCGTTGATCGTACTGTTCGGTGACGGGGTCTTCATGTTAACCAGTTTTGTAGCCGACTTAAAAACAGTTGAAAATGCTAATGACACAGTGCTTCTGAGATTATAACTGATTGTCAGTTTACATACAGGCGAGTTTCCGATGTAGACTTCCTTAACGATGAAAAAAAATCAATATCAGTAAGACATGACTTTTCTCGTTGTCAGGAAGTTTTATTTGATATGGATATTTTCTAACGACGTAATTGAGTGTATTTGTGGTTGATTTGAAATGAAAAGAGGCGTCGCTTGAGCTGCATGAAGATCAAAAGACCAAAATGGCCATAGATCATGTTTCTGCGACTATAAACATACTAAATTTAATTAAGAGTTTGGTTTTATGATATTTTTCTGCTTATCATATCTATGAGACATGAGAAAGGTTTCTGTCCGAGCTCTCACTCATTGCTGACGTACTTTTAATACGCTCGCATGCAATGGCGAACGTACTTTCGATCGGTCCAATGGAAAGTGAATAAATTCTCAGTAAATTGTTTGCTTCTTATCTTGATCGAGGCATAAACCAGTTTTCTGTCGATCTGATTAGATGTGCAGAAAAAAAAGATACTAACAAGTTGTGATTACAATAGCACGCTTTTATAACGAAATTTTAAATCACTGACATTTCAACTCAGGAAAAATTAGGTGGGGGCAAATTACGCCCTCACAAAAATAAAAACACGAACAAGATTAGAAAACAACCAAGGTGGCGTTGTGGGAGGCAGTGGGACAAAATGAGACTGAGCGATAGACCCTCACTTTTCGCTTGAACGTGCTCGCTGAGCTAGCTTGTTCGCAGAATTAGAAAAAGGGAATGAACTTACGTTTCGCAACCTTTACATAGCTAATGGCTCTCCACGTGACAGATAAAAGTCCTTGTCATAAACCGCAGATGCCACTCAGAAAAATGCTTATCGGAACGCCGCTCCCTGGGTGTTATCTACTGATAAGCTTATCTTTGATCCCAACATAAATTCCATTATATTCCTTCCGTTGGCCTTACATTGGGACGCCCTTTCAACAGTTTAATTATACGTCTTAGCAATTAATTAGATGTTCATGCGACGGCCTCCCCTTACTACTAGCCTGCGAACGGAGAAACGCAGACGTATTTCCGGCTGTCGGTAACCTCCGCCGAAAATAACTTTAGCCTCATTCCATACAATGCACAAATTAACTGCACAAGAATGTAGAGTAGATGTCTCACTACCTTTCTTTTTCGTAATAGTAGCTTGATTTACTGGGCAGCATTGTTAGATTATTTCATCTATTTTCCTTTCAAAGAAAAAAACATGCATTCTCAAAACATGTCGAAAGTGTTGAAAAATTTCCCCGCTGGTTAATAATTAAATAGAAATGGTTAATCGTATTAATATTAGTTAAATATTAACTTCGATTAATAAAGTCCAGTCCAAAGTCCAGTCCAGAGTCCAGTCAATATTTTCCAGTTGCCCGTATGGAATGAGGCTAAATAAGTAGCGAACGAAAAAGGAAATTGTCTAATTCGAACAAAGGCAGGAGCCCATCACCCGGATCGGAGCCTCCATCTCCCATATATCCTTGAGTCAACCTTTGCGCGTATCTTTCTATTTTTAGAACAGTGAGGCTAGCTTGAATTCCCAAAAAGCATATTGCATAGTGCATTGTAACGTATTGGGTTGTGTTGAGTTGTGTTGTGTGTTGTCATATTGTAGTACAGTATATTGCACTGTATGGCATATAGTGCGCGGGAATCTAAGAGCCTCACAGTTACTAAAAATAGAAAGATACGCGCAAAGGTTGTCTCATAGGGTTTGTATGGGAGATGGATGCCCCGGGTGATGGGCTCCTGACAAAGGCTATTTATTCCGTTACATTTAGAAGTGTCAAACATTTCCGAACCGAAAAGATATTCCTGATAAGATATTAGACAGCGCACGCATAACATCGTCGTCACAGTATTCACGTAATAGAAGCAAATTACGCCAACAGCCACACTCTGTAGCAAACCCCACCAAGGCCGAGCACGCACACCAAGTACAAAACAAATGGCGAGTTAAAGAATAGACGATTTTACAGGTGTCGGCTCAGTGGCCTGGCCTCTGAATGGCAGCGAGGCTGAAGTTGACCTTGTTTTGATACAGACCTCACTGCTTTTATTATGCAAATCAAGTTGTTCTTATACTAACTAGTTTTCATTTACATGAGAAAAGCAGAGAGGTCTGTATCAAAGCAAAGTCAACTCCAGCCTCACTTGCATTCATGGCCAGGTAACTAAGCACACAACTGTAAAATGGCCTATTAAGAGGCTGTCTCTCTAAAAACCGACCACTGATTTTACTTCGAAAATTCGATTTTTCTCATAAGCTGGGATTTTAAAGCCCTTACCTAGTTAATCACTAAAATGAGTTTCATTTGATTAAAAATTGTAATTGAATTTTCCTAGGCTTAGTTAAAGTTCGGTCCGCTGGACTCAAGTTGCATGCCTGCCGAAACTGGACAAATAGCACATATTGCCGTCGCTCTAAAAAAATTAATATTCGCTCAAAAGTCCCAATTCTTTTTTTTAACTATAGATATATCACAACAGTTTGTTTAGCCATGTTGCAATTATAATTCAATGTTGTTCCTTCAACGGCTGAAAGCAGATTTTCTACCCGTTAAATCGAGTTTTGAACCATACACAAAATAGCGCTACTTTGAAGGCGCGTTTTAAAAATGTGGCACCTGTTTGAAACCGCTGAACTACATGAATAGAAAGTATAAATAACACTTAATTCAAAACAATAATATAATTTGTCTGCCCACTATGTTTTCAAAACTAACGACCGCTTAAAGTTCGGGAAATTTTGAAAATACTTCAGTGAGTAATTGCATACTCGCCTTCGTGAAGTGCTCCTATAAATTCACCTAAATCTCTTACCTGGCTTTAAGATTAAAGTTTTGGTCCTTTGTAGCAATCCTTGAATCCTAGGTAGCATTAAAACTGCCAGCTTTTCCTTCCAGCAGTAGGTTTGTATACAAGATACATTTATACGTTCCTGATCTGTGTCGAGCGTAACGGTCACATACTTCCGTGTTCTTTGTATTGCTGACCATTGTTTTCCTCGAAGTCGGTTTAATCATGCAGAGTCCTCTTAAAAGGTTTGTAGAAGCACTCTTTTGGACAACTCTCGGCACACATACAAGTATGAAAACTCAACGGTGATCAGGGGATCCACAGAAGGATTCATAAATGTCACGGCCATTTTGTGTTTACAACGGGTGTTTTTGTTCCCAATCTTCGCGTGAGCATCACATCCTGATTCCCGTGATACAGATTGGGAACTAATTTAGGGTGCCTTTCTTTAATAGAATCTGGGTCAGAACTTCATGGTCAATAAAAATCGGGAATCCGAAAGAATCCGAAAATGAATTTTGCGTTTCTTTACCAAACAGATCAATCGTATATCTCTCGGATCATGGTGCGTCAAAAGAACCGAAGAATCCACTCACGGAGTGAGGGTCGCACGGGGGTATTCTCGTGATGAGTGGTTAGCTGATTTAATTTTCCTTGAAACGTGAATTTAGGAAATTTTTCTTCGTGATTTGTGACTTGAAGGTTTTGCGTGACTCGTGAGGACCTTGGAGTACAAATCCATACTCCTGATTTTACCACTATATTTGAGTCGAATGGTTAGAGTCGTCTGTCGAGGGTGACTTAGGTATGCGATTTGCAATATGGAGCCTTGATTAAGCCTTTCAGTAATTTGCTTTCTTCAAACACTCTTTCTAGATAGGTTATTATCAAGAGTATCTTACGTGCTTATTTCCGTGTTTCGGAAAAAAGACATATTTATATTAGTGATCCGTGATCCTCTATTTTTTCCGTTCGTTAACCGTGACAGAGACCCCGCTGTACTACCCTCCAGAGTGGATACTTCAGTTCCTTTGACACACCATGATCCTAGAGATATAGGACTGATCTGTTTAGTAAAGAAACGCAAAATGCATTTTCGGATTCTTTCGGATCTTGGATTTTCTTAAAGAAAGGCACCCTAAATTAGTTCCCAATCTGTATCACGGGAATCACGTTGTGATACTCACGCGAAGATTGAGAACGAAAACGCCCGTTGTAAACACAAAATGGCCGTGACATTTATGAATCCTTCTGTGGATCCCCTGATCACCGTTTACTGTTCATACTTGTATTTGTGCCGAAAGTTGTTCAAAAGAGTGCTTCTACAAACCTTTTAAGAGGACTCTACATGATTAAACCGACTTCGAGGAAAACAATGGTCAGCAATACAAAGAACACGGAAGTATGTGACCGTCACGCTCGACACAGATCAGGAACGTATAAATGTACCTTGTATACAAACCTACTGCTGGAAGGAAAAGCTGGCAGTTTTAATGCTACCTAGGATTCAAGGATTGCTACAAAGGACCAAAACTTTAATCTTAAAGCCAGGTAAGAGATTTAGGTGAATTTATAGGAGCACTTCACGAAGGCGAGTATGCAATTACTCACTGAAGTATTTTCAAAATTTCCCGAACTTTAAGCGGTCGTTAGTTTTGAAAACATAGTGGGCAGACAAATTATATTATTGTTTTGAATTAAGTGTCATTTATACTTTCTATTCATGTAGTTCAGCGGTTTCAAACAGGTGCCACATTTTTAAAACGCGCCTTCAAAGTAGCGCTATTTTCGTGTATGGTTCAAAACTCGATTAACGGGTAGAAAATCTGCTTTCAGCCGTTGAAGGAACAACATTGAATTATAATTGCAACATGGCTAAACAAACTGCTGTGATATGTCTATAGTTTAAAAAAGAATTGGGACTTTTGAGCGAATATTAATTTTTTTAGAGCGACGGCAATATGTGCTATGTTTCCAGTTTCGGCAGGCATGCAACTTGAGTCCAGCGGACCGAACTTTAACTAAGCCTAGGAAAATTCAATTACAATTTTTAATCAAATGAAACTCA
Source organism: Platygyra sinensis (assembly GCA_019787425.1). NCBI lineage: Eukaryota > Metazoa > Cnidaria > Anthozoa > Scleractinia > Merulinidae > Platygyra > Platygyra sinensis. The sequence goes on from JAHPZR010022309.1 coordinate 21,588, forward strand.
TTTTAGTGATTAACTAGGTAAGGGCTTTAAAATCCCAGCTTATGAGAAAAATCGAATTTTCGAAGTAAAATCAGTGGTCGGTTTTTAGAGAGACAGCCTCTTAACAACTAAAACAAGTTAGACAGAAGACACACCAGGGAAACGTCCGATGTGTTTCCCCTCTGCTAAAAGAAAAATAGTAATCGGCTCTCCAGCTCATGCCTGCCGAGAGTCGATTACTCCCACAGCTATATATATATTTATCTATATTGAGTAAAAAGTAAAAACCCTAAAACACTAGATTACGAAGTAAACATAACGTCAGGCAATACATCAGAAACACCAGGCTAATCTCTGACGTGTTTCCGGTCTGTATAACATGATAAGATTACAAATAAATTAAAAAGCGTCTCTCTAGCCCAAGCCTGCCGAGAGCCGACGATAACCCTGAATGATGATATGATACGGACCTTATGAAAATTTGTTTGTGTGAGTGTGAGTACCAGGCAGTTCTCCAGCACATGCGTGTCGAGAACTGCTTATTTGGTCGTGATAAACGGTTACTTATTTAGTCGTTTCAAACGGTTACCAGCCCATGACTGCAATAACCGAACCCTAATTTGCCCAAGCAGTGGGCAATCGTATATATAACTTAAATGCATCGGATTTCCAACGACCAAGAGCCCGAATCTGCGAGTGTCCGATTTGTAACTGGAACGGTCTAAATCACAAAAGGCAAGGGCTCCTTTGAGCTGCCGCGTAAAGACCTCCGTTTTGACGGCTGAGCCGTCAGCTAGGGAAAAAAGTGGACCAGAATTGCATCCTCTCACCCGGCACCAGCGTAGTAAAAATTCCACGGGACAGAATTGTACAGTCGAGTCTCTGTGAATAATTATCGAAAAAGGACGCCCGGTTGTGTTATGTTTATAATCCGAGATGACAAGTTTGGCGGCCTGTGCTTCACTCCGTGATTTTAGAAAAGACAGGAAGCCCGAACTGAAACTGCAGAACGGAATGTCGTCGCTCGGGGGTCTTGATCGCTAGTTCACCCACTCGAAAAAATCCATAAAAAGCCACGAGAAACATTGTTTGGAATAATAAAATGTGATAGGCGGGCGTGATAGTGTGACTTAAAGCCAGCACCAATTTAAGCTGTGGGAAAGCTGTGCCACAGTATCTGGTGGAAAAATCAAAGAGATGATTCCATGCTTGTTCTCACACGTTTTGCGTGACCCCAGTGATATAGCAGAGTGCATTGAGCGTTTTAAGATAGCTTCCAATTCTGCGGTAGTAGGCTGCTCGGAACCGGGGTGGGTTGAACGTCTGCGTGTGGCGCCAGAAGCTTGAATTTGTCGACCTGTAAGCGAGACAGGAGATCACATTCTCGGTTTAAAATGCCTGGTATGTGTTTAGATTTGAAAAGAATGTTATGTTTGAGATAATTTAGCACGAGTAGAGTGAGGAGTCTGCGAACTAAAAATAATGCAATGATTGCACATAATGGCGCCCCAAATCTCAGTTGCCAAAACAATGGAAAAAGCTCTAGTATGGTTATATTCAGAGATTTCCAACTATCCGGCCAATGCCCGAAGTACGAATGTCTGCCTAAGACTGCAGCGTATCCTAGAGAGCCCGCCGAGCCTGTATTAAGATTAATGCGGCTAGATGTGAGCCACTTCGCAGATAAGAAAAACGATTTCCCGTTAAATGAATCATAGCGAAATGTCCTCCTTACACTGTCTCGTGAGACGAACGGTGTTGGTAAGGCTTACGCACACCTTTAGTCAGATCAATCATTCAATGCGGAGAAAAGCACGGCCTGGGAGGACAACCGAGCACCAAAATTCAATAAACCTATGAGCGACTGTAATTCCTTGAGGGTTACACTTCGTTTGTTATAAATGTGACAGGGTCACTAGACAAATAATTTCACTTTTTTTATTATTGCTAATTATTTAAACTGATTCCATTGCTTCGCTTCGTAATTTTGTGTTCAGGAATCTTCCGGTTTTACGGTTTTGGCAAACTTACGCATTGCTTAGGTATGTTTCCTTGGGAGTGTATTCGACCCACAAAAGTAGGTGCTAAAATGCATTTAGCGGAACCAGGGTTATGTGGTCGCTTTTCGGTAAATTATTTTAATCGCTAAAATTAAGCTTATCGCCTTAAGATAACGAAGTTAAGCCAAGGATTTCCTTTGCCGTGTGTTTAACTACGGAAAGAGTGGTTAAGTGGGTTTGGCAAATCAATCTTCAAACAGTTTGGTTCGTGCCAAAAACGTGTTTCATCTGGTATAAAATGAGCAGAGTTTTAGCCTTTAGTTCAGTTAACTTTTGAAGAGAGCGAAGGAACAGAGCTGCGAAAGAGGATAAAGGTCGGACTTGCTCCTAGCAAAGTAGGATTAATTGGTTTGTTTACATGTATTGCTTAGATAACCGTAGTCTATTTAACGTATCATTTACGTATGATTTTTCTTGAAATTCAAGTATAGATTTAGTTTATGCTTCGCTTTAATTTCTCTATTTCGGTTTTTGTTAGATTTAGGTATTTCGTTTTACGAGAATTTTTTTGTTTGTTTTTGATCGACAATATTCGGGGACATTCGATCTTCTGTCGCTTAAGTTCCAGTCAAATCGAAGCTTAAACATCCTCCCCAGGCAACCCCCCGGGCATTTGAATTTTTGGAAAATTTTTGTTCAAATTCCCCACTCCCGAGGCCGAAAAGCTGTTCAAATGCCCCATCATAGGTCCATTCCAGGTGATCAAATGCCTCCACCCCCGGGAAACTTTTCAGTAGCTTCTATTATGCTCCGGAAGCTGTCTATGTAAACAATAATAACATGGTTTAATAGACAACACTCTTACATGCCAAAGATAATATAAATGGTTGTTGCATACCTTCAAATACAGAGCAAAGCTTGTGCAAGCCTTTGCATATCAGCCAGTCTGCCACGAATGGTATCTTTCGCTTTGAATGCATCAAGGCTTGTCTCCGCCATGATTTATCACGCCACGTCGAATCAGCCCGACTCGTAACATGAAATCGAAGCTAGCGATCAAATTCCCCACCCCCTATGAGTAGTGATCAAATGCTCTGCCCCCGGGAAGACTAAGTTCATCAAATTGACGTCCGGGGGTATGCCCGGGGGCGGGGGGGGGGGGGTGTTTAAGCTTCGATTTGACTGGTACATTATTCTACAGTTTATTATAGCCAGTTCCAGGCTCTCGGAAGTTGGGAGGGAAAAAAAAGGGAGAGCGACCAACTACCGAGAGCCTGGAACAGGCTAAGTTTATTATTGTTTGAGTTCACGTATTCGTTTCGTTCGTTTGAGCGTAGTTTTGACTTCGCGAGTCATGCTCAAGCGATTCTCTAGCTCATGTTTATCTGTTCGTGAAATAATGCTTCTTGTTCTATCTTACTATCCCGAAACTGTTCTAACCTTTTGTCCTTTGACTAGGGAATCCTGCCTTAATCATGTTATAGCCGTCGCGTACCGTTTTGTTGTAGAAATTATACGTAGTTTTCAGGACATATTTTATCGTGTTACGCGAGTCACTTTTGCAACACGTGTCAAGTAATATTGTCAGTGTCGTTACGTCATTTCCGTTCTATTTTCCTTGCGTGACAGAGATTTCTTTTCTTTACGGTTTTTAGTTCTTTTGTTTTTGATTCTGTTATTTTCAACATAACTTTTTGTTTGGATTATTGTAATTTCTAGAGCATTTTTCTGTTTAGAAATTATTTCATTGTTATTAATTATTGAGTTTCTCTAGTTCATTTGTAATTTTCTTTTTGTTTATTTTACCACTTAAGTCTTGTAAGCATTAGTCTAAGGTCAGTCATTTTTGTATTTGTGTGTTATGCCCTAGGTTTAGTCTATTCGTCGTTCCCCGTTTATTTATCTCTTTATATTTTGTATTAGTTTCTGCGAGCAGAATAGCCGGAATATATTCCGGAATATATTCTTATTCCGGAATATGCCAAACGAACGCGCCCTTAATCTATGTCTTAAACAGGGTATCAAAAATCGGAATTCTGTCTGAAACAGGGTAGAAAAATCAGCCATATTTGTCTTAAACAGAGTTAGGGCATGACCAGGGGGCCGGGGCCGCACCTCTCCACCCAGAGATATATCGAAGTACTCCCCGGGGCGTTTAGGCTAAGGCATTTGTATTTTTGTGTTATTCCCTAGGTTAGCTATTAGTCGTTCCCGTTTATTTTATCGTCTTTATTTTTGTATTAGTTTGTTGATGAATTGAATTTGGGCTTTCAATAAATTGCATAAGTAACATTCCTTGACTCCTACTCGTTTCCTGCTCGCCTGCCTGCCGCATCCCTGTGACATAAAAATTCCGTTAACAACCCCCGGCAGTCGCTCCGAGGCTTATCCTCCGGCAAACGGCGGCGTGGCATGTTAATTGTGGCAAGAGTGATCCCAGCAAATTGTGTTGAGCAGGTCGCGGGACCGGCGGTTTTTGGGGTCTTATGCTCTGCATACAGACCCCTATCGTCAGAGGGCAATGCTTGCATGTCAGTCAGTATGTTCACTTGGAGGACGAGATTGACACGTGGGACGAAGCTCCGAGGAGTATTACAATTATTCTGGGTGCGAGGTAAAGTTGTTTTCCAAGTTGTTTTCGTCGGCCATTGCTTCTAGCGTGTTGTTGTTGCTGCAGTGTTTCCAGTAAGGGCCTGTTCATCTCTCCACAAGGATAATACGCGGAATATAAAAAGCCCCAATACTCGGCCATTTCTCTCCTTTTCCAAAGAGTGTGTGCTGGGAAAATGCCACTCCGGCGAATTCTGGGCCGGCTGCCGATTCAAGCAAACATTGTTTTAAAGTGCGGTGCCCACTGCATCCCGCAACTCAGTGTCATGCCAAGCCCCAGTGTCCAACATGCATCCTCAAGTGGAGAGAGCCGATGAAAAGGGTCCGCCTCACGTAAGTTGCGGTCCAACTCCAGGTAAAAGCCCGCACAGGCTGGAAACCGCTCCTTAGAGGCGGTATGATCCGACCATAGTGACCCTTACCTCGTAACATGGGTAATTATTCTGTGGATATTTTTGGGGATAAAGTTACTTGTCCCCCGATCCAAAAATTTAAAGAGCGCTTTTGAAAAACCCACGGGAAGTTACTGATAAGCTAAATAAGGAGTGTATTATCAGGACGAATAATTAGGAGCCTTTTGACAAGCCCCCCGTTTAAGAATTTTCGAAGTTCCCATCTTGGCCTGCGTTCCTAAAAAAACGCTCCAGGGGAATTCCGTCTGATACATCCACTTGCTCGGTTTGGAATGGGAGGGTAAATTACTATTTTGGATCGCTGCCCTTCCGATGGGTTGTTCGTCTTCGTGCAACGTATTTGAGACATTTAGCACTTGCGTTCGAATGGATTGCCTCAACCAAATTACAAGCTTCCGTCTGTCCATACATAATCTGAGACGATTTGCCTATTTGTAGGCACCCTCGCATCACAAGTGTCCATGTCATAGGGAGTCGGAGACGTGCCTATCGCAGATAACAAAAAGATAGTGTCCGCAATGCGGACTTGGGAGTCCTAGGCCTAATCAAGTTATTCCTTCCGGTTGGAACTCTGTTTCAAATGCCAGTGTCTGTGAGTTGAATTTGTTACAACGTGAGAAGGTAGGACAAGGCCCTTTACAATTTTGTTAAGTGGGAACTGTATAGCAGAATACTGTTTAATTAATACTCACACCTTGTCCTCTAATGATAATGGATTTCGCTTTAGTCCGAATGGAACATAACACAACAGCTGTCTTTCATCGTTAGCCCTATTTTGTGCATAATGTCCCATGCTAGTTTTTACTCTCCAACTTGGCACTGTTTTGCACTGTAAAAGTGAACTTTGTTACATGATTGTGTCCAAGAGGTTTAATTTTTATGGATGACTCGAAGTTTGTTAAATTCATAACATCACCAACTAAGCACTGTGGCATCTGTCAGTTGTTTTTTTTGAGTGTGGGCCTCTATCCAAACAGAAACAGTATTCAGTAAAGTTTGGGGTGAAAAACGATGCCCGTGAGGCATCTTGGGTAATACAATCACGGCTTACATTTTGTTGATGATTTTCCCCCTTAATCATTGTTAGATTAGAAGGTGTAACCAATCTCGAAAATTCTTCATTTTTTAGCTGGGGAATATTGGATCCATTTGATGTGTTGAATACCATAGTGGCATTGAAAATATTTGATGGCTTTATAATAAACAATAGCCTCCATTTTGCGAGAAATATGCTAACTATTTGTCCCGCGGAACATTATCTGTTAAAAGAAGAGAACAGTTTTCCGAGAGCGTAGCTTGATCAAACTGTAAGCTTCGCGGAACAGTAATGTCCAAGGCCAAATTCTGAGCATATTTTCTCCCTCAAATGGAGTCTATTGTATTTAGTATCCTTCAAATAAATTTTTTCGCTTTGCGAGTACAGTTTTTGAAAATTGGGGTATATTCCTCGATATTTACCCGTTTTAGCTGGCTAATATTCAGTCACGTACATGTTTAGACCAATTGTAACGCGGGCAAAATAGTATATGATGGATTATATTGTATTGTATACCATGTGATAGGAAAAAAACCGAGCTAATCAGAATGCGAGTAAATCTGTTGTATATATTGTCAGTATCCACCGAACTTCCCATCGATCAGTCAATTTAACTGTATCACACCCAACCGTTCCCATCTGCTACTCCCTATTTTTTAAGGCATGGTATAACAAAGTTATTCAACCGTTTTCTGGTGGGAAAACCGTGGAATCATCCCACTTGTCGACTTACATTTTTTTTCTTGTATACAACACTCACCTAAAGTGTACCACACGAAGCGTTGCAATAACTAGTAGGCGCTTCTTTCTCTCCTCTATTGTATTTGTATTTTGTTTATGATAAGGCAAATTAAAATATGATTTCATCTTTGCTCTTCTGGACATATT
>JAHPZR010022314.1:0-17500 GCA_019787425.1 Platygyra sinensis
GCAAGATTGTCATGCGGAGTCCGCTCCAAGATCGCGTCAGTCTCAGAAGCGGATTTAGGACGCCTTGTTGACGACAAGACGCAAGAACACCAAACGAGCTACCAAGAACAGCTCTTAGAGTTTTCACAGCAGTATTTGAAGGAGCAAGAAAGTTCCCGAACCCGCCAAACCTAAAGATGGCATCAGTAACGTTCTCAAACTATTTTATATGCCGAAGCTAGAAAAGTCGATGGATAATTCTTCTTATTCCAAAAGCACTCTCAAACAGCCTGAGATTATGGAACTCTGGGCAGACACTTCAAGGACGACTACTTTGCGCTTCGATATAAATAAACGATTCCAGCATTTGCCGAGGCAACAAAAGTTTCTTTGCGCCGCCAAGTGCGTCTGAATAACTAAAACGCACAATAGGCTCGGTCGCCAAGTCGAACACACGCCACCGATCTGCGAAGAAGATCTTAAAAAGCTGTACGAAAGCGATGTTTTTACAACCAAAACAGCCGGAACGGAAACGCTTCAAAACAAAGTTTTTTTCGAGGTTATGTTTGTACTTTTGTCGCCGAGGGAAGGCAAAATCTTCGTGAACTCAAAAAAAACTGATTTTTCATTCAGCACGGATGGCAAAGGTGCAAAATATGTGTGCAAAAACAACAGATGAACTCACAAAGAACCGACGAGAAAATGATGAAGGATTTGAAGGAGGCGTGATGTTCGAGAAACCAGGACCACACTGTCCTGTGGCTTCATTTGAACGGTACATACAGCACCTGAATCCCTCAACACGAATTTTTGTTTCAGCCGGCCGAAGAAAAAACGCCGGCATATCTGATCAAGTGTGGTACGATAACATGGTTGTCGGGAGCGTTTGCTCGGTGAAAAAATGAAAAGGATCTCTCGAGAAGCCAAACTTTCAAAGTGTTACACCAATCACTCGATCAGGGCAACGGCGGTTACAATCCTGGACAAGTCAGGGTTCGAAGCAAGGCATATCATGGCGGTGAGCGGGCACAGAAATGAATCCAGCATTCGGAGCTACAGCAGGACTGACATTTCAACCAAGAGAAAAATGTCGGAAACCCTGACGACAGAGTGCGAGGTGAGAGGTGAGGAAGTGGCTATTAATCCGCACCAGTTATCTCCTGTTATTAGCCTTTCTCAAGAGGAATTTATTGTACAGAACTCTCATTCAGAGATAACGAAAAATTTTAATTTCTTTAACTGTAATGTCAACATTCATTAAACGCAAATCGGGAACATTTTTCATAAGACCGTACAACTTAACTTTAGAATTTTGTTCAAAAGTTTCAGTTCGATTCAGTTTTTCCTGAAACGTTTTCAGATGTTTTAAGCTTAAATCCTTTCTGTAAACCTTTTGAATTCCGCTTTACACGTTATTCACGGCTGTCATTAATAAAGATGTTTACACTGAAACGTGTCATTGCGTGGCTTACTTTGTTGTTGTTCTGTGAAATGTCTCAACGCTTGTACATTTATAATTGTATAATAAAACAATTATTGGATTCGGTTTTCGCATGATAGCGAAATTATCAAGGCCTCGGTTTGTGTTATCCGCCTCAGCCTTCGGCTTCGGCAGATAACACAAACCTCGGCCTTGATAATTCTCGCTATCATGCTCAACCTCATCCAATAATTGCTTAAGGTAGTCAGCAGGAAACTGGCTTATCTGCCAATAAACCTACAGAATTACTTAAGTCTACACTATCCCTTACTTTATTTCGGGAAATAAGTATACTCCCTTTTTTGAAGAGATATAGTAATTTTCCAAATTTATAAACACAAAATGACACAATATAACCATATTCCAAACATGAAGTTAAAATATGAAAGAAACTAACAAAAATGGCACAATCCAGCCATATTCCAAACATGAAGTTAAAATATGAAAGAAACTTGACATAACCTTTTAAAATATAATATAATAGTTCAAAATATCAAACATTTCAAAGGCCGTGAATTTCTGTGTGCATAATAATTGCCAAATTTATTGCCAGACAAAATTGTAATAATACAATTGTATTAAAGCATAGTTTGACCGGAATTTCGTGACTATAATTTTAACCGGACGTGACATTGCGTAAGCGTAAGATTGACAGGTGTAAACGGAGAACTTGTAATTGGATAGGTTTCGAGAGAGAGAACGAAAAAGGGTTCAGTGTAGAACGTAATAGCGAATTGTGAAGGAATAAACGTGGATTTATCTGTTACATGGAGTGAGTTGAGTGTACCCTAACAATTCGGCACAACTTCATGAAATATGTCCAAGAAGAGAAAGATGAAATCATATTTTTATTGCCTTATTATAAACAAAATACAAATACAATAGAGGAGAGAAAGAAGGCCTACTAGTTATGCAACGCTTTCGTGTGGTACACTTTAGGTGAGTGTGTATACCAAGAAAAAAATGTAAGTGACAAGTGGGATATTCCACGGTTTTCCCACCAGAAAAGGTTGAATAACTTTGTTATACCATGCCTTAAAAAATAGAGTAGCCAGATGGGAAGGTTGGGTGTGATACAGTTAAATTGCACTGATCGATGGGAAGGTTCGGTGGATTACTGACAATTATACAACAGATTTCCTGCATTCTGATTAGCTCGGTTTTTTTTTCCTATCACATGGTATAAATACAATTATAATCCATCATATACTTTTTGCCCGCGTACAATTGGTCTAAACATGTCACGTGACTGAATATTAGCCAGCTAAAACTGGGTAATATCCGAGAATATACCCCAATTTTCAAAACTGTACTCGCAGCGAAAAATATTTGAAGGATACTAAATACAATAGCCTCCATTTGGGGAGAAAATATGCTCAGATATTTGGCCTTGGACATTATCTGTTCCGCGAAGCTTACAGTTTTCCTCAAGCTACGCTCTCGGAAAACTGTTCTCTTCTTTTAACAGATAATGTCCGCGGACAAATAGCTTAGCATATTTTCTCGCCAAATGGAGGCTATTGTTTATTTATAATCCATCAAATATTTTCACTTGCACACTATTGGTCTTAACACATCACATGATCCAATATTCCCCAGCTAAAACTGAAGAATTTTCGAGATTGTTATACCTTCTAACTAACAATGATTAAGGGTGGGAAAATCATCAACAAATGTACGCCGTGAGTGTCTTACCCAGCTGCCTCACGGCATGTTTTTCACCCAAACCTTACTGACTACTGTTCTTTTTGGATAGAGCCCACCACTCAAAAAACAACTGACAATGCCACAGTGCTTAGTTGTTGATGTTATGAATTTAAACATTCTGAGTCATCATAACATTAAAACCTCTTGACACATCATGTACAAGTTCACTTGTACATGTGCAAACAGTGCCAAGTTCGAGAGTAAAAACTAGCATGGGACATTATGCACAAAATAGGGCTAAAATGAAAGACGCTGTTGTGTTATGTTCCATTAAAAGCGAAATAAATTATCATTAGAGGACAATGTGAGTATTAATTAAACAGTATTCTGCTATACATTTCCCACTTAAAAATTGTAAGGGCTTGTCTACCTTCTCACTTGTAACAATTCAACTCACAGACACTGGCATTTGAAAACAGAATTCCAACCGAAAGGAATAACTTGATTAAGCATAAGACCCCAAGTACGCATTGCGGACCTATCTTTTTTATCTGCGATAGGCACTCCGACTCCCTATGACATGGACACTTGTTATGCGAGGGTGCTAAAAATAGGAAATCGTCTAAGATATGTATGACAGCGGAAGCTTGTAATTTGGTTGAGGCAATCCATTCGAACGCAGTGCTAAATGTCTCAAATATCTTGCACGAAGACGAACAACCCATTGGAAGGCAGCAATCAAAATGGAATTTACCCTCCCATTCCAAACCGAGCAAGTGATGTATCAGACGGAATTCCCCTGGAGCGTTTTTAGGAACCAGGCCAAGAGGGGAAATTCGAAAATTCTTAAAGGGGGGCTTGTCAAAAGGCTCTAATTATTCGTCCTGATAATACCTCCTTATTTAGCTTATCAGTAACTTCCCGTGGGTTTTCAAAAGCGCTCTTTAAATTTTTGGATCGACAAGTAACTTTATCCCCAAAATATCCACAAATAATACCCATTTACGAGGTAAGTCACTATGGTCGGATCATACCCTCTAAGGGGCGGTTCCAGCCTGTGCGGCTTTACTGGAGTTGGACCGCAACTTAAGTGAGGCGGACCCTTTTCTCTCCTCTCCACTTGAGGATGCATGTTGGACACTGGGCTTGGCATGACACTGAGTTGCGGGATGCGTGGCACCGCACTTAAAACATGTTTGCTTGAATCGGCAGCCGGCACAGAATTCGCCGGAGTGGAATTTCCAGCACACACTCTTTGGAAAGGAGAGAAATGGCCGAGTTTGGGGCTTTTTATTCCGCGTATTATCCTGTGGAGAGTGAACAGGCCCTTAATGGAAACACTGCAACAACAACAACATGCTAGAAGCAATGGCCGACGAAACAACTTGAAAACAACTTAACTCGCACCCAGAATATTTATACTCTCGGAGATTCGTCACGTGTTATCTCGTCCTCAAAGTGACATACTGACTGACATTCAAGATTGCCTCTGACATAGGGGTCTGTATGCAGAGCATAAGACCCCAAAAACCGCTGGTCCCGCGACCTGTCAACAATTTGCTGGGATCACTCTTGACACAATTAACATGCACGCCCGTTTGCCGGAGGATAAGCTCGAACGCTGCCGGAGGTTGTTAACGGAATTTTATGTAACAGGATGCGGCAGGCAGGCGAGCAGGAACGAGTAGGATTCAAGGATGTTCTTATGCAATTTATTGAAAGCCCAAATTCAATTCATCAACAAACTAATACAAAAATAAAGAGATAAATAAACGGGAACGACTAATAGACTAAACCTAGGGAATAACACAAAAATACAAAATGACCTTAGACTAATGCTACAAGACTTAGTGTAAAATAACAAATAGAAATACAAATGAACTAGAGAACTTAATAATTAATAACAATGAAATAATTTCTAAACAGAAAAATGCTCTAGAAATTACAATAATCCAAACAAAAAGTTATGTTGAAAATAACAGAATCAAAAACAAAAGAACTAAAAACCGTAAAGAAAAGAAATCTCTGTCACGCAAGGAAAATAGAACGGAAATGACGTAACGACACTGACTTATGCGAAACAATATTACTTGACACGTGTTGCAAAAGTGACTCGCGTAACACGATAAAATATGTCCTGAAAACTACGTATAATTTCTACAACAAAACGGTACGCGACGGCTATAACATGATTAAGGCAGGATTCCCAAGTCAAAGGACAAAAGGTTAGAACAGTTTCGGGATAGTAAGATAGAACAAGAAGCATTATTTCACGAACAGATAAACATGAGCTAGAGAATCGCTCGAGCATGACTCGCGAAGTCAAAACTACGCTCAAACGAACGAAACGAATACGTGAACTCAAACAATAATAAACTTAGCCTGTTCCAGGCTCTCGGTAGTTGGTCGCTCTCCCTTTTTTTTCCCTCCCAACTTCCGAGAGCCTGGAACTGGCTATAATAAACTGTAGAATAATGTAATGCCTTTTAAACGCTGACGTATAGCATTCTTTTGGATAAGTAATATCTCACTTATTTCGATTCATGTCGCGCTATGTCGCGCTATGTCGCGCACGGGTTAAAAACAATCCATATAAAAGAATGATTTTAAAAACGCTCCAGAGGATTTTCTTTTAATCCAAGAAACAGAAATAGAAACACTACCCTTCCGTAAATGTTTTTTGGCAGAAAAAGAGAAAGAAGTGAAGAAGAAAACAAAATGAAACAAAATGAAAAGCATGCACAAATGGGATTTGAACTCTTAACCTCTCGCGTGACGATCCAGCATGTATCAACTTGTGCATTACTTACAGGTATTTGAAAGTGTTAAACCTCAGTTTTGACAAAAAAAATTATCTTGCCGTTTTTGACTGCAGCACAGAGACAACGTGCACAAATACATGTAATGAAAACGTGTAAGCCTCAGTAACAAACAGTTTGTTAACCTTGAACTTTTTTTTCTATTTTTACAAATGACAACACAACCCTGAATGGATAAAGGTTTTATGCGTTTGTTCGAAACCTAGACTGCACTCAGATCACAAGTACTTCGTTAATAACACCCTTTCATAATTTATTTTCCAAGTTCAGTGGCTAACAGTCACTTTGATCTAAGTTGTATCACCCCTTCACTCCTTCACTTCGTGTTACACATTTAGAAACCCAGCAGAGGCGGGGACACCCATATGGCAAGCAATACTCGTCAGAAGATGTAAATTTACTTCCTAAGGGAGAATAATATGAGCTTCATTAGAACCCTAAAAGATAGCGCTTAAAATGAAAGAAGTGCGATCACCAACCGCTACTCACGAAAGGATACCGCCGCGCGCACATCCACTTGATAACCTGGTTTGTTTTGCCAACACCTATCCATTAGATAGTGATTTACTGACTTGAACAACTAGCGTTTTTTCCATTTTTTGACCAACTGGGTCCAGCTCTGATTCGGAGTATTCTAAATCGTGAAATTTGCTCCAACGAGGATATAGATTCTGATAGTAGAGATCTGTCCTGCCCTCCTATTATCTAAAAAGTGAAGCCTTGGAGCCGACTGGCTCATAGCAGCCTGAGGTTATCCCCGTTTCTGTAGCATGAAGCGGCTAGAAGTATTTCTACTCCCCGTGGACGGGATGCTAGTCCATCACAGATCACCCCCTGCAATTTGTCAGCCCTCCCCAACAATTTTCTTTAAAATTCAAACATCTACTAATCGTGTACGTGAATCAATTTTTTTGTAACCGAATCTACATACAGGAAAATCTACAGGATTCCAATTATGTGTAGAAAATCGACTCGTAAGTACCCCGATCCCAGAGGTTTTTCTTGATTTTTCTCTGCATGAGATGAGAGAACCAGAGCTGCGAAGAGGCAAGAAAAACCTCTGGGACCAGGGTAACTCGTAAGCCACACATGTCCGCACCGCGGACCTATTTTTCTTGACTGCTTTCACATGAGAGGTGAGTACCTCACCTAGGCGGGTTGCCCGGTCAGCCGTGCCGGGTAACCCGCTTAGGTGGGGTAAGTTTTCTCCATGTGAATCAGTGCTGAAGGTGGGGTGGGGTGATGTTTAGGTGGGCATTTATCCATTATAAAACCAATTGAAAGGCTGACCGGATGGCTAAAAATGTTAAATTTAATGCCCAATATTTCGGTTAGACAGGACTAACCTTCCTCAGGGCTACACTAAATGGAAAGAATTTTGAGCAGGGCCTGTCGGCGATGTACACAAAGATACGCCGATGTTTAGTTTAGCGATTGATTTCTTCGATGAATTTGGCCTTGAAAGGCTCACTGAGCCCAAAAAGCCCTTGAATGAAATGAGAAGTGACTGTAAATAACAGCTTGACAAAGAACGAGCTCTCATTAAATAAAGGTTATCACCGAGTAAAAGAAGCAATCTGGAAGCATAGGAAAACCTCACCCCAGCGCCTCGGGGTTATAAATATTGCATGTGAAGGCTACAATGGGCGACAAAAGTGTTGAGACACTTGGTAGTAAAATTCGATTTTTGAGCGTCTTGGTCACAGTTTGCCCCCTTTCCCCCAAAACAATGTTGATTTTTTCTATTTTTTCGACTACACAGACCACAGCGCCCACACAACATTGAATTGGGGGACCGGGGGTATAAGAGAATTAAAGCTAGACGCAAATAAAATAGAACAAACGCTTAAGTATCGAAAAGCGTTATTTCCTAAAAGTGTCTCAACTACTTTTGTCGCTCATTGTCTGGAGGCTATTTTTGCAAATTGTGGCGATTTCCTTTATATATCCAAGCTCTAGCAAGTTTATTTTTACAAAAGCGACTAAATGCCTAGTTCAGAGTGATTCCTGACTGAAGAAAAAGTGACAAGTGTTTTTTTTCTTACCGAAATTCCGACACAAAGACGAAACCTGGTGTATCCCGTTAATAAATGGATCAACATTTAGCCCTCAAAGGGGTGTTTATCGCCACTTTTTCACCTTTAAAGCGTTCAAAGAGTGTCTATCTCACTTTCATTCAACGCAATTCTCACTATGACATCATGGCTACAAGTGTTTCTCTTTTTAGTTGTCATATCTTGACGAAAAAACAAAAAAATGTATCGTTCTTAGGCAAAAATCTCTCTATGTCTGGCCTCAATACAATGCTTTACCATTAAAGGTGACCTCATAATGACGTCACAGTAACATGCACATATCATATTGATAACGGCATTGTACTGAGCATATAAATTTTTATATCAACCGATAGTTTTAGTGCTTTTCAACTTTTACTGGGCGAACTTCCAATGGTTTCCCATTGATAAACCATTTATATAGAAAAGTTAATTAGTTCATTCTATTTTTGACGCTTTATCATTGATAAAACATTGAGAAGTCATGACATGAAGTTCAAAAGCGTGATAAAACTAGTGATCTTATGTAATTTTGTCTGCTGAACAGAATGCTGTTAACGGAATGCTCCTAATACGCAAGTGTGATATAAAAATGATGTCATTACACACGATCAACTGTAGCTAAACCAATAAAAACGCGTCTTCTGAGCCCAAAAGTTAGTTTTATAACATAGTGTCTGATTTAAATTCCTATTGTAGAAAGTTTTTGCTTCTTTTTTCAGTTCAGCGTGAATAACAATTATGTGATGCAAATAAATACAGCTTTTTTCACCGGTAACCATGAGTAACCACGAGTAACCACGGGTAACCAAATGATGGTTAAAAGGATACTCTTAATATTGATTAATCAATTCATGGTTACCCGTGGTTGACCGTGGTTACCCGTTGATTCTCATGTACAGCGGTCGTTTGAATTACTCACCAAGATAGCCTGCTTTTGGGGTACCACCGGTTGTTTGTAATTCAACAATTGCTTCATTATTTCATTCATTTTTCGGAGAGAAATAAGGTGGAGATGACCAACACCCTAAATTGGCGATGTCACGCACGAATATCACGCAAGATTACAGTTCCAAAAAAGATGATATTTTCCTTACATTTTTGTACTGATGAGTAATCTTGCCATAATTTTCCCATGAGAACGACCCAAATCTCGGAATGACGCGATGGTAGACATTTCAATAAAGTACAACTCCGATTATTGTAGCAAAAACAAGTTTTCTGTTGCAGACAATGGGCGACAAAAGTGTTGAGACACTTGGTAGTAAAATTCGATTTTTGAGCGTCTTGGTCACAGTTTGCCCCCTTTCCCCCAAAACAATGTTGATTTTTCTATTTTTTCGACTACACAGACCACAGCGCCCACACAACATTGAATTGGGGGACCGGGGGGTATAAGAGAATTAAAGCTAGACGCAAATAAAATAGAACAAACGCTTAAGTATCGAAAAGCGTTATTTCCTAAAAGTGTCTCAACTACTTTTGTCGCTCATTGTAGCTTTCTTTTTCCAAACAATGATGCAAGGCTGATACTGCGTAAAACGCTTAACCGAGGGGGTGAATAGGTTTTCGGATCGACGGATTTGGCCTTAAAAAGTGCACAGATTGTGGATTTTTTGCGGTAAATCGAGGGGGTGGGGTACCTCACCTACCTGAGCTCCCCCACCTCAGTGTGAACAGGCCCTTAATGGAAACACTGCAACACACACAACACAACGCTAGAAGCCGCGAATGGGCCGACGAAACAACTTGAAAACAACTTAACTCGCACCCAGAATATTTATACTCTCGAGATTCGTCACGTGTCATCTCGTCCTCAAAGTGACATACTAACTGACATAGGGGTCTGTATGCAGAGCATAAGACCCCAAAAACCGTCGGTCCCGCAACTGTCAACAATTTGCTGGGATCACTCTTGACACAATTTAACATGCACGCCCGTTTGCCGGAGGATAAGTCGAGCGCTGCCGGGGGTTGTTAACGGAATTTTATGTAACAGGATGCGGCAGGCAGGCGAGCAGGAACGAACGAGTAGGATTCAAGGATGTTCTTATGCAATTTATTGAAAGCCCAAATTCAATTCATCAACAAACTAATACAATAATAAAGAGATAAATAAACGGGAACGACTAATAGACTAAACCTAGGGAATAACACAAAAATACAAAATGACCTTAGACTAACGCCCGGGGGAGGTTCTCGATATATCTCTGGGTGGAGAGGTGCGGCCCGGCCCCTCATGCCCTAACTCTGTTTAAGACAAATATGGCTGATTTTCCTACCCTGTTTAAGACAGAATTCCGATTTTTGATACCCTGTTTAAGACATAGATTAAGGGCGCGTTCGTTTGGCATATTCCGGAATAAGAATATATTCCGGAATATATTCCGGCTATTCTGCTCGCAGGAGCAGAATAGCCGGAATGGAAATCCAGGTATTCCGGAATGAGAATAGCTCCCAAACAAACGCTTACTCGCATTATTCCAATTATTCTTATTCCGGATTGATCCCAAACAAACGCGCCCTAAAAGTTGCGGTTACAAATTGTCCGGCTTTCTTGTTGTGTAATCAATGGAAATTTAATGTGCCTGGTATTAATGCCAAAGTCAATGGAAGTCAATATTAATTTACAAGAGCTTTTAAAAATTTTGCTGTTTATCGTCCAAGAAAAGATATCCCATTTAAGCACGTTCGCGCGAAAATTTTCCAGTCGATAGAATTTTTTTAAATTTTTACTACAGGCAGATAATGAGTTACTTGTGCCAGAAATGCAAAAAAAAAAAAAAATCCGGGGTCACCGTCTTCGTTTCAGAGATAAAGCGTGTGGTAAACTATACTGATTTCGAAAAATTGTCCCATGTCATTCAGCCCCGTCTGCAGGGGTTTATAGTTAAAAATATCGAAGGTGAGTCAACGGAGGCAAACGATCTTAGTCATATTTTGTAGGAGTGGGTCTGTTGCGTAAATAATTCCAAATGTTACTGACGTTTTCAAAAAATTTAACCCTTTAAGAGGCATTTGAAAGCGCCGCGCAGATGCACGAAGAGCTAATAAGAACGGAGTTCGACGGTGCATTTTGCCAAAAATACAAACTTCTAGTCAATAGATTTTCTTCATTTTTTCCCTAAACATAGAAAATCAGTAGAGAAAATGATCCATCGAAAGAAAAATTGGGGTCACCGTACGTCCAAGATCGTTAAATGCAGGCAAAGCTCTAGCAATGGCCATCTGACGTGGCATGTGAGTTTGCGTGCGCAGTAAGGATGCGCAGAAACAGTTTGCGCGAACGTCCTTAAGACAAAAATTGATAAATCGATACCCTGTTTAAGACAAAAATCCCGAAAAACATACCCTGGCTGGCCGCACGTCCCCATTAAGCCCTTATAAGGGAGTACCCCCCCCCCCCCCAGGGGACTAATGCTACAAGACTTAGTGTAAAATAACTAATAGAAATACAAATGAACTGGAGAACTTAATAATTAACAATGAAATAATTACTAAACAGAAAAATGCTCTAGAAATTACAACAATCCAAACAAAAAGTTATGTTGAAAATAACAGAATCAAAAACAAGAGAACTAAAAAACGTAAACAAAAGAAATCTCTGTCACGCAAGGAAAATAGAACGGAAATGACGTAACGACACTGACTTATGCGGAACAATATTATTTGACGCGTGTTGCAAACAAGAATTTAAAAAAAAAATTAAAACCGCGCTTTTTGAACTCTTTTGCGCTCACAAAAACATTACGTAATATTTAGCAGCAACGTTTTGCGGGAAAACATTACCCGGAAACAATTTAAAAGATGGTTAGGACTTGTTCCCATATCTCAAACCGCCCTTGGATACCTTGTGATGCGTACACAAAGTAAATACAGATTATAGGCCTAAGCACTGAAAATACTGATTAGGGTTAGGGTTAATGCAAGGGGTTAATGGTTAGCTTCTTTATAGCGTTCGGGTTTCCGATATGCAACTTAAATTACACCATCTATCGGTAGCGTTTCCTCGGTGGTCTAGTGGTTAGGTTGGAAGACTGCCGTGCTAGTGCCCCGGGTTCAAATCCACCTCGTCACAAAGAAAGTTTTTTTTCCTTTAAAATTGAAGAGACTTGCACTTTGACAACATTTGTTGAGCAGAAACGAAGTCTCATGCTAGTGTGCGTGAATAGGGAGAGGGCGGTTTCAGATATGGAAACATTCTTTGCATGAGACGGGTCTAGCGTTACTTGTAATCGGAGAATTTTGTTTATGTCTGAGGAAAAAATACCTTGACCTTTCAAACGACTATTACATATGTTAAAACGGTTTTTCACGAGCGTAAAGGCTAAGTTTTAACTTTTTTTCCGCAGAAAATTCCATCATTGCTTCTATCGAAGTAAACACGATCTTACATTTATCACCGTCAGCGTGATCCATGGCCAGAACATAATACCTTTAGCGCATTGAATATCCCCTTCGAAAGTGAACAGAGACAAAAATTCCAGATTACAAAATCTTCTGTTTCGCACGCAAAATGAAAATACAGCTTAACTATGGACAAAACGAAAAAAAAAAACCGAAGGCAGAGCAAGAAACCGCCCAGCCTACGGCTGCGCGGTTTAAATATGTCCTGAAAACTACGTATAATTTCTACAACAAACAGGTACGTACGCGACTGCTATAACATGATTAAGGCAGGATTCCCAAGTCAAATGACAAAAGGTTAGAACAGTTTCGAGATAGTAAGATAAAACAAGAAGCATTATTTCACGAACAGATAAACATGAGCTAGAGAATCACTCGAGCATGACTCGCGAAGTCAAAACTACGCTCAAACGAACGAAACGAATACGTGAACTCAAATTAATATAGAACAAAACTAGAAGAACAGTGTTCTAATCGTTCACTGTCACCGCCGCCATAACAGCGTTCATGTACACGGGCGTCTTTTCAGAGGCGCATTCTCTGCTTCACCGCAATCCACCCCGCACTGCAAGCCAGCAGAGCGTGAGGAGCTTAAAGCAGTACTTTCAGGGGGAGAGGAAGGTCGCTATCACTGTAGCGCTCATCACAGGCTTATTTCTGGTTGCTTGGCTGCCGTTTTTTACGGTGTCAGTTACAGCAGCATATACTGCTACCATTGCCTTCCTTCTTCACCAGACTCCCTCAATGGTCTTGTTATCATCGTTAAGAGTGTGCATTTCCTGAACAGTGCAGTCAACCCACTTGTGTATGCGCATCGTGACCGCGAAATAAGAAGGACATTTATAACGCTGCTGATATCTTCCGTATTAGGACTGAGGCGCATGCTCCTTGGGGATTTCCGCTGAGGCCTATCTGAATTGGACAATGTGTTCTCTAGCAGCAGTCATCACATTCGAACCGTTTTGTAATAAAACAAACAAGTACATTTTTAAACATTGAACAGTGAGATAAGGACTGAACTAAAATAGAATTATCCTTTACAAAGATGCTAAACATTCAAAAAATAGGTCTTGAGGTTTTATAACTGATCTTTCCAAAACTGCCAATAATTGAACAAAGTGACGTCGATTTGATTGATCTACATGTATCTATCCTTCATAGATCCTTCCGGAATACGTTTGGCAACTTTTTCAAACCAAATAAATAAATAAATAAAGAAAGAAAGAAAGAAAGAATTAAATAATTAAATAAATAAATAAATAAATAAATAAACAAATACATAAATTCTCGCCAAGGTCTTAACTTATGCGTATTAATGACTAATTACTCTTGAACCGCATATTTAATTTAGTTTCCCTTGACAATGGCGCCAAGATGTCGCAGAAACGTCGGATTCTTCTCGGCTAGTTTTTGCCTGTGTATGTTTAAAAGATAAATTAATGAATAACTAACTAACTAACTAACTAACTAAATAAATAAATAAACGGATAGATACATCATAGAAAGATAGGTACATAGATACATAGATAAATAAAAAACAAATAAATCATTTTTAAGCTTATACGGTTTTCATCACATACATGTGGTTGAATTTATTTATAGTGAGTTATTTTGTTATTTTTATAGGTGTAGAGTATCATTTTCTAGTTAGGCAAAACAAAAATACTAGTAATGTATGCAACAAAAATAAATTTGTTTTTGCTGTCAAATATTAAGATCAGATATCTGAACGACATTACTTTCCTCTGTCTGTTCAAACTTTAATGACTTACATTATGCAATCTTTGTAGTGTAGTGTAGTGTAGTTTTTCTTTGTAGTTTGTAATTAGGTAATTGTTGTAAATTTTGTAATGTTTATACCTATCGATCTGTGTGTTCTCCTACTATACCTGCAAAATAAATAAAAATAATAAAATACAAGAAAAAAAGAGTCTCTGAGAAGGTGTAATCCAAAAAGCCAGGACAGAATATTCCTTTCGGCATTTCTTGGCTCTCGTTCAGGCACATACAGGGAAGTCAAGTTACATCCTAGCTGGAAATGGTCTAAGAGTATCGATATCGCAAGGGTTTCAAACATGTTTGAAACTTGATGCAATTTTGCTGCCATAAAAGTTCCATGACGTTTATACCACGGAAATTCTTGCATTAAAAACAAAAATCCTCAAAGCTCAATTTGAAATGTCATGTTTCGTTTTATTTTATTTATTATTTCTTGACGTAAACATAAGGTGACGCAATGTTTCGCCTGATGGCGTTTCGGCGAGGTTACTAAGCGATATACTCATTTCATTCATTTGCATGCGGCGGTTACGCCCGCAGTACTAGCGGCAGTCAAAACTTAGCTGTCGTGCGAAAAGCACACGATAATAGCACTTTAATTCGTGGCTAATAGAAAAAAAGACAATGCTTAAGTTGCTATGGCCTCTTCTAACAGTTAACTTGAGTTTTCCGGGTTTTGACAATCAACAGCATATTTTGTTCAAAGTAACACAACTTTTACCTCACCTGGAGACACTCGACGAACTACGACCGAGTTGCCATGCCGGACGCAGGCGACCAACGTTTGGCGCGAAATTGGAAGTTTGGAGACACAAAATGTTTCATATTTTTTCACTTTTTAATGGTTTTGGGAATTGTAAATCCCTTTTCGTGAACATAATGCCATCTCCAGTGATAACCGATGCCTTATTTCAATGCTATTCCTGTTAACACACATTGGCGTCAGACAGCAAAGTTTTTCTCGCCTGCTGAATCCTTATTGGTCCTTTCAAATTTCAAGTGCGCCAGCCGCATGCAAGGTAAGGGCTAATGTTTCAATTATTACAAATATGAAGACAATGATATCAATATCTAGGCCTGAGTGGAAATCCACACGGAGTTTCCTCCTCACTGTTAAGGCGATAAAAGGCATGCTTTAACCCCAACAGTTTTATAAACGTCTTTTTCATTTCGGGGTCACGCCACGCATACACAAGTGGGTTGACTGCGCTGTTCAGGTAATGCACACTCTTAACGATGATAACAAGACCATTGAGGGAGTCTGGTGAAGAAGGAAGGCAATGGTAGCAGTATGCTGCTGTAACCGACACCGTAAAAAACGGCAGCCAAGCAACCAGAAATAAGCCTGTGATGAGCGCTACAGTGATAGCGACCTTCCTCTCCCCTTGAAAGTAATGCTTTAAGCTCCTCACGTACTGCTGGCTCACAGTGCAGGGTGGATTGCGGTGAAGCAGAGAATGCGCCTCTGAAAAGACGCCCGTGTACATGAACGCTGTTATGGCGGCGGGGACAGTGAACCCGCCGATGAACAAGACCGTGGAGTAGACTCGGCTGAACCAGGGGGTGGCAGTGGTGGTGACACAAGACAATGAGGCTAGAATGCCTGCAACGATCCAGGCTGAAGCTATCATGGCTCGGTGAAATAACGAAGACAAGCATTTGTAATAAAACGGCCGTGAAACAGCAATGTAACGTTCGATGCTGATGGCGGTCAAGTGGTAAATGGATGCGAGCGCTGCGAAGACATCAAAAACTCTGAACACTGCTTTAAAAGACTCGTTGAACTCTGTTAAGATAACATAGATCCACATGGGCAGAGAGATACCGCCAACCAGGAAATCCGAGATGGCTAAGCTGACGAGGAAAGCGTTAGTTCGAGTTCTCAGTCTATTGTTGATCTTGTATGATAAAACAACCAGAGAATTGCCAAATAATATGACAACAGTAAGGAGGATGTAAGGCGCTAGGATGGCACGCAGTGAAATAAAATTGGAATGCGATTCATCAGTTGTGTTGGTCTCGTTGATCGTACTGTTCGGTGACGGGGTCTTCATGTTAGCCAGTTTTGTAGCCGACTTAAAAACAGTTGAAAATGCTGATTAGACAGTGCTTCTGATTATATGTTTACATACAGGCGAGTTTCCGATGTAGACTTCCTTAACGATGGAAGAAATCAACATCAGTAAAACAAGACTTTTCTCGTTGTCCGGGAAGTTATTTGATATGGATATTTTCGAACGACGTAATTGAGTGTATTTGTGGTTTAAATTTGAAATGAGAAGAGACGTCTCTTGGGCTGCTGGAAGATCAAAAGACCAAAATGACCATAGATCATATTTCTGCCACTATAAACATACTAAATTTAATTAAGAGTTTGGTTTTATGATATTTTTCTGCTTATCATATCTATGGGACATGAGAAAGGTTTCTGTCCGAGCTCTCACTCATTGCTGACGTACTTTTAATACGCTCGCATGCAATGGCGAACTTTCGATTAGTCCAATGGAAGGTGAATAAATTGTCGGTAAATTGCTTGCTTCTTATCTTCATCAAGGCATAAACCAATTTTCTGTCGATCTGATTTTTGTGTACTGAGATCCTCGTCCGATGTCGTTTTTGGCGTCGCGGCTAAATTCACGACATAAAAATCTTTTAAATATTGTCACTTTTTCAAAATATCAGTCTTGGGTTTATTCTTAAAATATTCTTAATTAACATTTAGTACATTTCGGCCTCGATGTTCTTATAAACGGTATTCTTATTAAAAAAAGAGAAACCCTGTCAAAATTTTCACTGACAAGACATCCCGACCGTCCTGATAAATACATGGTTTAATATTTCGGCTTGTTATCGCGACATTTCTATCAATAATCAGAAGCATTGTGTCAAGATGCCATTCACGCATACAAGTTTCTGCTGAAAGGTGGAAAATATGCTCCCTGGTTAGAAAACAGTTGCAAATGACTTTTATTTTGTGACCAATTTTCAAAATTGAACATGCCGTTTATTTTTGTTGGGCGGACTTGTGTCTATAAACGGCCTCTCTATAATTAAATTTTAAGAATTTAAGTCATTCATCTATTATCTGTAGAAATCTTTGAAAGATTGAACTTAAGTATAGCGGAAAAAATAAATTATTTCGGAACGAAAATACTTAACGTGAACATTATTTTATATCTACGGAAAACTGCTTTTTTAATTAGAACACAATTTTTCTTAATGTTTTAATCATTTTTTTAATTGAATATTCTTTAAATTATCAAACATGAGAGCTATTTATATTGCGTTCCATGTTTCATTTTTGTTGCTGAATATTTCTGCCTATGGTAATTTTC
>JAHPZR010022314.1:25000-27009 GCA_019787425.1 Platygyra sinensis
AAACCTGAACCCCACTTAAGAGGCTTATCAATTCAATATTCAACTCTGGTTTATAGACCTAGGAGTATTTCTACTTCTCCTGGTAAGAAGGGCAAGCTAGAACAACCGACAGAAAAGAAAAAAAATAAACAAATAGGATTCATGCGATTGCACAAGCGAGCTCAGCACCCCAGAAACTTCATTTTTTTGGAATTATCCGATGCATTCTTTATATTTACATTGGTGGTTATAAAAAAAAATTGATAAAAATATACTAGGCATCTAGGTGGGACATAGGACGTTCAGTTAACAAAGATTTTCAAGAACATAAAGAGGTGTGGGGTTTCCGAATGCGGAGTTCTTTTACATCATCGGACCTGAAAGGAAACAAAAAACAAAACAACATAAATGCAACAAATGACAACAGAAAAACATTTAAAAAGAACGTGACTTGTAGCCTGTGACTTGTTTGATCAAGTTATCTGACCAGTATTAAAAACCCAGCCTTTTTTGTGTAATTTGGATTGGATTGGTTTAGATATGGCCTCACTGAAACCGGGTTCGACTTCAGTCAGGCCAAAATTGCAAATGATCGAAAATTAGATAGCACACTATGCGAAGTTTAGACCCAAAGTACATCGAGTTTTAATAATCAGTTTTACACATCCAAATCTTAGAAATGCCTAAAGCTTTAATTTTCTTCAAAGTTCTTTTAAACATGCATCGTTGCTAATGATTTTGGGTTCCAGGTAGAATTAAATGTTTAATGCTAGCAATTCAAACCTTATTTGTTGGATCCAATCAACTTAAGATCGTAAAAATGTTCATTTACCTGCCTACACATTTTGATGAAAATCTTGATTATGTTGTCGGACACATTAGAGGAAATTATTTCTTCGTATTAAACAAACAACTTCAAAGGTGATCAGGGCCTTAGACGCAATATAATTAACAAATTCAAGTATTAAATCGATCATTACCTTTGTTTCCCCCCATATATGATTTAAATCGGGTGAAAGCCACGTTATCAAATTTTCAGTTTTAATTTAGCTGTTGACAAGTTTTTCAGCGATGTATAAACGTACCTTATTTAACTGTTTAATATATCATTTTTATGCCGGAATTGTTCATTCAACCTACAATAAAGATGGGGTTGCGTTGTATGTATTTAAGGCTTTGAAATAATAAACAAATCTTAGCTATTGACATATTAGAAATGTGACAAGAATTTGGAGAAAATTTTAATATTTTTCCGTGGATTTCTCAGTTCTTGGATAATTTAGGTCAGAAACACACTATCAAATGTTTAGCTATAGGTTTTAGTGTGAAATAACTCATGGCTATCGTAAAATAGTTTCCGTCCTTGAAATACTTTAATAATTCTCGTGGAGAACGGAAACTTAGAATTGTTGCCAAATTTAGACAATTTAAGATGGTTTTTTTGTCAACACGTAGCGACTGAAAGAATGAATCGACATGTTTCAATTCGAGCTGGCAAAGTCTTATGCCCGTTCATAATATATTCCGCAGCTTTTGAAATAACGAAAACAAATCTCTCGCAATTGTCTTTTCTGGAAAAACTATGTCGTTTTTTGGGAAAAAAGACCTCTTTCTAATAGTTAAGGTAGCGACAAAAATGAGCTCGTGTTAATAGTTGGGTTTCAAAATAAATGATAAGTGAAGAATAAAAGGTTTCCAAACTAATTTGCATTTC
Organism: Platygyra sinensis; assembly: GCA_019787425.1. Taxonomy (NCBI): domain Eukaryota; kingdom Metazoa; phylum Cnidaria; class Anthozoa; order Scleractinia; family Merulinidae; genus Platygyra; species Platygyra sinensis. Next base: position 26,694 of record JAHPZR010022314.1, read on the forward strand.
TAAAGCTTTATCTAAAACTTAGACAGCTGTGTACGCATGTAAATCTTGAATTGATTAAAACTGGGACAACCTGCATCCTTTGTGTATTGAATTGGCTTCCGCTTGTCTTTGGGAAAACAAAGCCGTCAAGTCAATTTCTTTCATCTTATTTATAATTCGTTGAAATGCGAAGACACCTTCAAGTGGTAGATAAACGAACAAGTGGGGATCAGTACACTTTCACTTTTTCAATGCTGTTGGAAACTGAGCGTTTGCTTTCAACTCAAAAGCTGACTGTTAGTTCCTCACTCCCAAGAGGCAGAGAGCACCTTCTCAT
>JAHPZR010022315.1:0-10000 GCA_019787425.1 Platygyra sinensis
GAAAAACCATTAGGGAAGGCGGACAAAGGTCCAACAACTATGTCCTACAGTCACACTATGCAAGTGTGCCATTTAAAAAACGGACTCTACAATCAAAAACCCAATTAGTGTGCGTAACTACTTACTTTTTTTTGCTACCATGCTTGGTTTTTAACGTGTTGTTTCATCGTGTGTGTTCATCGTGGTTCAGTGTGCGTGCGTTCCTGCCCTAAAAAAAGGAAATGATGAGACTGCCAACGTTCATTGCTCTACACGTCAAACAACAGCATTGTTCCAATTGCTGCATGCAGTGGTATCTTGGCCTTGGATGGTTGTATGAAAATCGGGTAACGTTTGCTAAACGAAGAAATTGCTACATACGAATTATCGACTAAGTTACGGTGAAGCCTTTATTAAACTGGAGCTACAGAACCTTAAGCCCTGGTACTAAAGTGTTTGCAATTGAAGGGTAGGTAGATATAAGCGAACACAATATTAGTCAGTTCCTATTTCATTTGAGGATTTCTTCAGGATTAATCTTTAGATAAGGACGGCGTAAGTGAAAATGTTTGAAATGATGCTTAAAATATTCCGTATAATTTTGGTTTTCCTGTACGTAATTTTGTTTACAACACGTGCTCGTCGCTGCTCCGTCACTTACAAACGTGAAGGCAATGAGCTAAAGGCGTCAGACCTGGATCAGAATGTTTTAACGGTTTCATCAGAGTTGATCAATCAGATAAGTGGCGACAGATGAACTTAGCCAATGGATTACCGAATCCTGTAGATTACACTTTGTTCCTGTAATGGTATTTCACAATAAAGGGACTTTGGTTCGAGGATGCACAATCATGCTGAACACTGAGATGAACTAACAGTGCCTTAAGAAGAGAAAACTGTGAAAAAAAGGTATCACGTGTAAATCTAGGAAAAGCCCGCCGAGGAAAAGGACAGGAAAAGGAAGAGGATCGTCGGCGCATTTATTTAATCTCATTTTTTCTGGTTATCAGATCGGTACCGTATATGGCGGCTTTGAAAAACATCAACCGCAATTGACAACCTGATCTAAGATCGGTAACAAAGTAGCAAAGGTTAGCATTGGGAGGATTTCTTAAATAATTGCGCAGATAAAAATCGCGGTCCTCTCTTTCAAATGCCTAAGCGCCCGTTGACGTTTTGACAATAGTCGGGAACAGTTTGTCTTACTGACGATACACATTTATGCTGCCCCCGAAAAGGATGGATAATACTCTGTGTACCACAAAATTACATCGCAGACAGTGAGGACCAATCATGGCTAGGCCACAGGAGGTAAGAGCCTTCGTTGCGGTTTGATAAAAAAGTGTCATAACCTTCAACATGTGCCAGTTACCTTGGTAATACAAATCTTACTTATTTCCTAAAATAGATTCGCTTATTGTGTGTTTTCAGGACTATAGGGTCGACAGCCGTTTTGAAAAGCTAGCTCAAATTTTAGCAGATTTTCACGAGGATTAAGAAAGTTTTGGCTAACAACATAAGCCTCCCAATTCTTGAGCCGCACCTGATGTAGCCATGCATACTTCACTTGCTATTCTCAAGACCTCCCAGATCTAAAATCAATGAAACCAAAAACTTACACCTGATGATTGGTAAAGACATTCTGCGTTGCGTATTTCCCCGTACGCCTTGGTATTCAGAGAACATCAAACATGTTTAGATTCCTAACATGCTGACAATGATAACGAATTAACCTGATTACAGTAACTGATCTCTAAAGTTGTCGAAATGTTGACTGCATGCATTTACTGATTACAACCTCTAGTGTTCTGATTCCATAAAACAATGTTGTTTGGAATGTTCAATGTGCAATTTCCGCAGAAATCTCTACTGACACTCTTTGAATATCAGGAAAGAGCAAAACTTAAGAGCGAAAGAGAAAAGAAGAAGAAAAACTGTTATCACAATGTCCTTTACAACAAAAAAGTATAGTTTGAAACATTGTACATCTAGCAATTTTTCATAACGAGAGTGTGTACCCTTCATTTTTGTACTCAAATGATTCATCTTCCATTACACCATGCGAAACAGTTTTCTCAAGTTTTTGGAAAAGGCGTCTTCCTGTGATTAAATCAAATAAATCCTAACTGACATTTTACGTTTGCAAAGAAAAAAAAAGCTAAGAAAGTTCCAAAAGAATTAAATTAGTACAAGAGGCATTGCTGACAAACTTTATTTATGTGATGTCCATATACTCCAAACGTACCATTACATCAGAGGTATTTTCGGTTGCTATCATCTTCGTACAGTATGAGTAAGTGGAACAAGTTGTCACACACTGAATGACTCTTAAGAGCCTGGGTCTGATAAACGACCTGGACAGTTGATAAATGACGACTTGGTGATATCCACGGAAAGATTCTGGAATAGTAATGTAGTACCCATTTTTTTTTTTTTTTTTTGTCAGGATTTCTTGGATATTTGACATGCTATCAAGTGAGGTGATTCGGTGCTCCCCTCCTTGATTGGTGAAACAGGCGTATTTTTAATAAGGAAAAATGGTAGTTACGTTTTAGGACGTGATAGCAGGGATCGGCATTGGCGAGACTGAACTGACCCGATGATTAACATTTCTATCAGCTACGCTTAAGTTTGAATACTTGCACGTTTTGGCCCTCCTGTACTGTTTATAACAGAGGTATTTGACTCAATCAAGACGTGTGACCCCGATCAGAAGTCTCATAACGATTATTTTTTCAAATCGCTTGTGCGTTCTTTGGATTTCATTATTACACTAAAACTACAACCAGCCGCAATGATGCACGGTAGATCTTACGTACGTCGGAGTTATCGGGTGTGACTTTACCGCTACAATGCTCACAATGTACAGCGCGACCGCAAATGATTACAGATTTCTGTTTTCCGAAAAGCCGACGTGGATTTGTCTGCATAGCCTCTTGTTAATGTCGATATTCCATTTTATCAAAAAGACATCGGGAGTAAGATATATGTAACTTTTGAATAAAATACGTGATTACAGTTTCCAGAATAGACGATATGCTTGCACTTATCAAAATAATAGGAAAACATTGTCATTCCTTCATTGCAGACAATCACTAAAAAAACTTATTATTTGGCTAAACGACTTCCTGATTTCATCGATGATTGGAATTGAGCTGCAAACACAATGGCCTCTTTCGAGCCACCATGAATACTTCAGTATACTTATATTATACGTATCTTGTACTTATGCTACTTCCTAAAGTCCTTCAGAATAAAGCCTTCACAGACTTTCAAAGATACTACGATTCACTATTCATGAGAACAATGAAAGGTTATTTCTATTTCTAACCTTCAAAGCCATGACCTTTCTTTCTTATATAAAGGCGTCTAGATGGCTGATTGCGAAGTGTTTCATACAAATTAAGAAACTTCAGATTTCAGAATATTTCAACTTGGGTGTACAAAGCTACCTGTTGGACTGAATTGGCGGAATTCCGAAATTGATATGTTCCGTTTAAAGTGCAAGGAAACCGAAAGAGCGGGAGAGATTACTCCCCGGCGGTAACTAAGAAAACATTAACCAACTTCCATTTTTAAGTACTTTTCTAATGTCTGGTTCGTTGAATTGGGGATTGTAGAAAAAATTAGAACTCGGGTGAACGAACTTTGCTCCCGATAAACAGATTCTCGATATAGAGACAACTTGTAAGCACGCCCCGTTAAAAGAACTAGTCAACAGACTGATGAATCCAATTGCGTTAGTTACTATTTCGTGTCATTTTCCGTTTGCTTACATTTGTTTTTGTACATTGCACCAATCACTCAAAATTCATTGTCCTCTTCTCCTGGGAAATTCCTATAAAAAGGGCACCAAAGTGCTTTTCTTGTCGTTAGGAGTTTCAGTGATGATACGTCTTTTAAGAGCAATGTATTTTGTGGTAAAGGTATTTCCTCACTTTCGGGGCCAAAATTTTATCTCAGTAAGACAACTGTTCCGACTATTGTAAAACGTCAACGGGCTTAGCATTTGAAAAGAGACCGCGATTTTTATCTCGCAATTATTAAGAAACCTCCAATGCTAACCTTGCTACTTTGTTACCGATCTTAGATCAGTTTCAATTGCGGTTGATGTTTCAAGCCGACATATACGTACCGATCGATAACCAGAAAAATGAGATTAAAAATGCGCCAAGATCCTCTTCCTTTCCTTCCTTTTCCTCGGCGGCTTTCTAGATTTACAGTGATACCTTTTTTCAGTTCTCTTCTTAAGCCGTAGTTCATCTAAGTGTTCAGCATTATTTGCATCCTCGAACCAGTCCCTTTATTGTGAAATACATTACAGGAACAAAGTGTAATTACAGGATTCGGTAATCCATTGGTAATTCATCTGCCATTATCTGATTGATCAACTCTGATGAAACCGTTAAACATTCTGATCCAAGCTAGCCTTGCTATTCACGTTTTAAGTGACGAGAGCACGTGTTGTAAACAAATTTAGTAGGAAACCAAATTAGGAATATTTTAGCATCATTTCAAACATTTCACTTACGCCGCCTCTAAATTATCCTGAAGAAATCCTCAAATGAAATAGAACTGACTAATATTGTGTTCCTTTTCTACCTACCCTTCAATTCAAACCTTAGTACCAGGCTTAATTCTAGCTCCAGTTAATAAATGATTCACCGTAATTATCGATAATTCGTAGCAATTCTTCGTACAAACTTACCCGATTTTCCTACACCATCCAAGCCAAGTACCACTGCATGCACACTGACAATGCTGGTTTGACGTGTAGAGCAAGATCGTTTGCGTCTCATCATTTCTTTACGGCAGGAAAGCACGACACTGAAACACGATGAAAACACGATGAAAACACGTTAAACAAGCATAGCAAAAAAAAGTAAATTAGCAACTAATTGGGTTTTGATTGTAGGTCGTTAAATACCTTATAGTGTAGAAATATTTGTTTGACCTTTTCGCCTTCCCTAATGGTTTTTCCTTTCTCAGACGGCCAATATTTGAACCGAAGTGTTATTACAAATTGGTTTGTATGAAGGAGTGAAAACAAGTCAGTATTATATTCATCACACAAGCTCGCAAAACAGGTTAAGTATTTATTTGATTACCAATTGTAAACAGACGAAAAACATGATGTGTTTCGTGATTGACACTTAAAACAAATCACGTGTCGCGTTTTGTCTGCAGTCACAACTCTTTCTTTGACTGCCTGCTCCATGTGGTCGTGTAGATTTGTTATGCTTCGCTTTTTTGCTGAGATGACGAAAGAAGCCACTGGCCTGTGTACAAACCGTTTTCGTTGCCTCAAGCACATCCATTTTGCAACTGCATTTCATATGTTGGGGTTTAACATCGTTAAATATTTTGGGGTTACGGCTCAGTGGTGCAACCGAGCACGCGAGCCAATCCGAGCACACCACCCTAACACGCGCGCCAACACCTCAAGCCAATTCGCGCCCAACAGACTGTGCACGTGAACAACAGTCGTAAGGCATGCATTCAGAGTATTTTAAGTGTTTTGTAACGCGTAGTGGGATGTTTTATGGGCGCCTTTTAACGGTCTTTTAACATCCTCAGAAGTGTCTGAACTTACTTTTTTACACCACAAGAGACTACTGTATTCAAGAAGAAAAAAAAGTTATAAAAGTTCAGTGAAATCGCACTCGAATCTCACTCATGGAATCATCTTAGCAAAAAGTCGAACCAGCATTGTAAAACTAATCGGACTTATGTCTCTACTGAAAATTAAACTCTTATTTGAATAAACTATTTACACTCTTTCTAAATACAGAAACATTAAGGGTTTCTACAGTGATCGTATCAGTATAACGCCTTCAAACAAACCGCAAATTGGCCCTCACTATCAATTCATGATTAATACACATTGCACACGCTAAGATGAGAATGGACTGCAAGCGCTAGAATTTCTCGTCAAGCTGTAAACGGTTAATTATTAAAACTGACAGCATTTATCTGCTTCAGTGAAAATAGCGGAATAGTATGATTTTAGGTTAAAAAAATTGTTAAGAGTAACACAAACTCTCACTAGTTTTAGATCCGGCTTCAGAGGTCTCTTGTAACACATGTAAATAATATAAACATACGGCATTCATGGTTTAAACACACATTTTTGTTTTACTTTATTCACTTGAACTGATATCATTATGTTCGAATTATCAGTTTCCTTTTTAATACATTGTATTTATAATGAAATTAGGATATAATTAGACATTTGTAATTAAGGCCTGATGTTTTTACCGTTTATAAATAAAGTGATCTATTCTATTCTAATGTAATCACTAGTGTGATAATTATAGCCCGCGTGGACGTTGTTTTACAATGTTACCACATCAAAAGAAGACGATTTCTGATTTACACTTCCTCATGCTGTCAGAAAAATGCTGTTTCATTCAAAGCGCTCCAAGGTATGCAATGATAGTTCCCTTGCCCAAGTTTACATTACCTTGAGGTACAAACTGACCCTATGCAAGATACAATCAGAGTATATATTTTTCGACCCTCTGTTATTCTCATTTAATGAAAGAGAATTGTAATTCAGTTTTCAAGTTATAATATTACAGTTAGACGTTACAGCTTTTCTTTTAGCAAAATATTAGAACCTATCTCTCTAGTACAAGAGCAGCTCCAAAAATGGCTCCAAAATCTCAATTAGGCAGGTTTGAAACAGAGATTTCACAACACACCATGTTAACCTACCTTTGTGGAAATGATCGTGATGTACCAACACAAAACACCTTATATGAAGCAGGCCACTTTTAAAACTTCTTCCTGACAAACTGTTTTACTTCTGTCTCTCCTGTCTAAACTGATAGTTTTCATTCATTGAACTATTTTAAGTACGTATGGAGTGTTTTCACATGACGTCAAAGCAACCTAATTGGTGTCCCAAAACAATGAAACGGCCGCCATATTGGTGTTGCAAACCAATCCTGTGTCGTTATGTAAAAACTTGTAGTCACGTGCGTCAAAACGCTCTATTACATAACTATTACGTAATAAGCTTAACAATTACCGCGCACTTCAAGAAGAAGTTGTCAATTTGAATTCATAATGCTGGCTCCAAGAGGAATCTATCTAATAAAAAAAAGCAACATACTGATAAGGATGCTTAAATCTCCCAGCTGAACTTTACTCGCTGTCTTTTGTCATGTAACCGGAGGTATGTAAAAGCGACATAACTTAATTAGCTCCTGGTTTTAAAGTTTCAAGTCTTTTTCATGGTTTGATAAAAATTGCTTGCATTACTGATGTCTACATAAGTTTAATCAATCCTAGAATGTGTGGGCTATTTAGGGGAGGTAATTTTAAGAGGAAAAGTGTTAAACTTTTATTTGAATTATTTGTTTTTAATGAGATCAGAGTGCTGTGGCTTTTTTTTGCCAAAAAGACACGCAATTTGCAAACCTTAAAGAATGTCCGTGCACACCATACAAAACTAATTAAAAAGAGTGGTATTTGACTAATTAGAAGAAGTATTCTCTTTACATCATCGCTTTTGATCAAACAATTGTTTTTCTCGTATGATGGGAAAGTGACCAAACTTGCTTAGATCAATGCAAGTCAGTTATCCTTTGCAGTGATTAGTCAACTTAACGTTTAGAGTCAATATAAGAAGTAAACATGGTTAATGATACAGACATGATTTTTACCAGACAAAGAAGGCGGAGTTCATAGTTATCACTCTTCTGTGGATGAAAATAGGCCATAACGCCCTATCTTTTGTTACAAAGTTGACCTCCGAATCATATCTATAGCTGACAATAAAGCTGTTATCTACAACTCTGTTATCTCGAACCCCTTCACTCACGGTCTCAAACGCAAATTAATTTCCATGGATGCACTTGTCAGTCACTTGCTATCAACTATCTCGAACGTAACCCTCTCCATTTAGATCTTGAACTTTTTTCGTCTCCCTTAATAGTTCGAGATTTAGCATCTCCAAAGAGCACCTGATTCTCTCAGTTAAGGTAAACGCATGCAAAAAAGACATCAAGCATAAGGACGGCGATGGCTTGCCAGAAGGCGCTTGAGTCAGTCTCGGCTCCTGAGTAGAAGGATGTCATATTCGTCAAAAGTGAGAAAACTGGCAATTGCAACAGCGAAATGAAAATGATTTGACTGCTTTAGATTTTAAGAGACTATTGCCTTCTGGACCTCGCATATTCAACCGCTTAACAATATACTCAACAGCGTGTTGTGGGTTAATGGAATTAACGCATTCACTAATTATCCGGGCAAAATGAAGCCTGCGATTCGACTGAAGAACTGCTGAAAGAGCTCGCACGCAGGCTAGGCAGGTTTGCTCTTAGCACTACCACTAGAAAAGCGAAACATGTTTAAAAATAGTTATTGTCTCTAAACACATTCCTAGCAGGTCTTAAAAAAACTGCTTGAGCCATGCATAAAACAATAGAGGTGTGTGCTGAACGAACCAAAAATACTGCCATAATTTCCCGAGTTATATAACGCTCCAATTCCCAAAATACTGAGAGACATTGTGACCTTAAGTTTAATAATAAAGACTATTAGGAGCTAAATTCCTTTACAACGTGAGTCTGCATATGCTTCAAAATTAAACTTCTCACTGACAACATACATGTAAGTGTGGAGTTACTTACGTTTAGGCGGATTTGGAAATAGAAATAAACAAGAATAATATCTGGGTCGACACCCACGATTTCTCTTAAGTGCTTTTTTAGGATTACATTTCTTTCAAAAGGCTCTCCGTGTAACATTAAGGTAATATCAGCATCAACATTGCGCTACAAAGTAGTAATTGTTGGTTGTAGTGGCTGGTGTTTGTATCCGATACGACGCTAGCTCTGATTGGGTGCTTTTAAAAAAGACAGCAAGAGATAATTTGAAAACCTTGAGTTTCGTGCTTATCATAACCACAACAGCTGCAAAATATTAGTGAACATTCTGAGAGTGAATTTTACTGATAACTGACACAGACGAGGTAGAATTTCACGACCACAACGAGAAATGAAATGGTTTGTAGCGTGCATAACTTTCCTTAACGTTTAAAGTCTTCAAACCAATTAAAAAACACACAATGTGTGTATAAGCAAGTCATGTACTAATTTAACACAGATGTTGAGCAAATCATTTCTATTTCCACTTTTTTTTTAACTCGGGCCTACCTTGAAATTCCGGCTTTGTTGTTTTTGCGTTCAGTCGCAAATCGCAGTCAAGTCCTTAACACGCATGCGCAACGTTATGACGAATATCATCATCATTGTTTTCGCCCTTCGTTTATTCAACTTTAAATAAAAGATGTCTTGAAACCTGGTGTTGTGTTTGTGGTTACTGCGAATCTGGTTTATTTTTGTGCTTACGCCCGTTCTGAAATATTTCAAACGCCAGTCGAGTGAAATTTTACGCAGCAATCAATGGGGAAAAAAACACACTGGCATTCTAAATTCCACATTTTACAGAGTCAGTCAATCAATCAATCAATCAATCAATCAATCCATTTATTTAGGGACGTTCGCGCGAAAATTTTCTAACATTGACTTTTTTTCTGAAAATTTTACCATTGAAAGATGATGAGTTAGTGATGTCAGAAATGTAAAAAAGTTGGGGGGCACCGACTTCGTTTTGGAGAGAACATGACGGGAAAAACACCTCAATCTGAGTAAATCGCGCTTCGTTAGCGAAGAAGACCAAAGTGACTGCAAGTGCCAAAATATTGCAATTAGTGCTTTGAAGAGAAGTATTCGCTGCCAAGTATGGTTTGAATGGACCTTTTAAGCGAATTTAGTTAACTGGTGAGGTTCCTCAAAGAACAAATTCGCGACCATAGTTTCACGCGCCTTGCAGCCGCAAGATGGCAGGATTCCATGTCCCGTGGGCAGAAATCTTGAAATTTTTTTCACTTCCTACATTGATTTTTGTGTTTATTTTTGGACAATGTAGAGATAATTGTAAATAAAATCTGTTTATGAAAAGAAAAGTAGGGGTCACGGAACGTCCAAGATCGTTAAATCCAAGCAAAGCC
>JAHPZR010022315.1:15000-22500 GCA_019787425.1 Platygyra sinensis
TAATTCCGGAAACAAAAACATTTCAAATTGTAAAAAGTGAAAAAATATGAAACATTTTACTTGTGTCTAAAGCTCTTAATTTGGTGCCATAAATGATCGCCGCTTTGTCGGGTAACTCGCCCGCGTGGTTCGTCAAGTGTCGGAGCTGTTGTTCCTCGTCAAAGTAAACTGGAATTCCCAAGTTAACTATTGGAAAGGGCCAAAGCAACTTTAGCATTGCTTTTATTTTTGTTAGCTGCGAAGAAAAAGACTTTCATCATGTCGTTTCGGTAGGACAGTTCGGTTTTGACTGCTACTCGACTACTACTCGTTCTGCGGGCGCGGTCGCCTCATGCAAAGCTGGATGTGTTGTTAATTCTCATTAAGACGTTTTGCTGACGTAAAGGAATTACGAATGCTTCGGGAGAAGAACATTATTATCTCGTGTTCGGAAGTGAAAAGAATCTCCTAAGATCAGGTATGTTCTAAGGAGCACTGTCCTTAAAACTCAACACTTCCAGATCTGTTTCTTGGTCCTGGTACGGCTGTTTGGCCCTTGTTCTTGTTCTTGCCCTTGAATCTTCTCATCAAGGGAGACTTTGGCATTTTCTGCGGACTCCCGAGAGACACTCTAAGGTACGCTTGCTTAACAATCTTACTGTGCTCAGAAAACCCCTCTGAGTTGGAAAGCTGATAAAACGAGCAGCCCGTGTTCACCGCAAAGAGTTTTCCCTCAAATTCTGTCACTTCTGTGTGGCGTTTCTGGTCAGCTTTTGAAGCGATTAGAAATATTGCTGAAGAGGGAATGTTTTTTGTTTCGTGTAGATATTTTACAATGAGTGTTGCTTCTTGGAAAGACGAACGGTCCGTTATGGAGTAGAGTACAAACATGATATCCAACGAAGCACAGGTATCGATCTTTTCCAAGCAATTCTGAAAGAATAAAAGATAAAGTCAAGAGATCTTTGCTTGAGTTTTGTATTTGTCATTTTCAATCCTGCGCAAAATCGACGGGAAAAGGGTTTTTTGATGTCTGAGCTGTTCAAAATTGCCAGTTGAACGTGGTCAGACTCGTGCTAACGGTAAAAAACCTTGTTCCCAATGAAAGTTTTAGTACATGTATGGCCATATACAGTATATATATCACACCACGGCTTCTCTATCTTACAGAAATGCTATTTTATAAAATAACTGAGATACTTCGCATGCTGTCATTGGTCGATGGGTATGTTAAGATGAGAGTATGTAAATTTTTTTGCCGGATTCCCACTTAATTTGGTGAAATATTTTATAAAAGCAATAGAGGACTTTTTCAGGACTTAACATTCGGGAAATTGGGAGAGTTCTCGGAAATCATTCAAACCCTTCTCTCCGTCTTGGGTTTGCATAACTGTCTCTAACTTATTCTCCCTATTCAACCTCGATCGTGTTTAGATGAGGCTATGTGAACACTCAAAAGTACTCTAATACTTAAAAATGAAGTCGTCTTTTTAAATTGATGCATCAGCAGTGCTGTAATTACAGGTTAAAGCACTCAGCGAGTGAGTTATCGGGATTTACCTGCACGAGTTCACTAACAATGAACGAGAAATTTCAATACCGCACGAGGCCGCCTTGTGCGGTATTGAAAATTTCTCGTTCATTGTTAGTGAACTCGTGCAGGTAAATCCCGATAATTCACGAGCAATGAGTGCGTTAACATTTTTATTAATCAAATTGAATACACTGCAAACAAAAATCGTCAAACTTTGAGTCAGCCGAAGCCATGGTGTAATGGCAGTGGTGTATAGAATTTACACCACGGCTATTACACCACGGCTATTACACCACGATAATGACGTCAAGGAGGTTGTTTCGTCACAACCCAGTGTCACGTGGCACAAATCAACAAACCAGAGAATCGGAATTCGTACAGTGTATGAAAGTTGAATAATAAACTGTTTTATAGCACAGTTAATGCTTTGAGATAACAAAGCAACATAATGAATAGCCAGGAGCCCATACTCAATAAGATGAAAGCATAGTATCCGTAACAATATTATAGAACGTTTTATTATTTATTAAGTAGCTTGGATCTTGCGCGAGCTCTGATTGGTCAAAAACCCATGTTTTATCAGGGTTTATAATATAGATAGGACCCTGCGCGCGCTCTGATTGATCAAAAACCCATGTTTTGTCAGAGTATAAAACATAGAAAAAACTAGCGTGTTTTATTGTTTTGCGCGCGTAAAAGTTCTATATCATAAAGCAAATGACAAATGTAGAAAACACTCGCCTGCGGCTCGTGTTTTCTTCGTTTCGTTTCCCTCGTGTTCTCAAATGCCTGTCGTGTTTTATCACAGAGTAATACACGGCTTAGGCTTCTTTATTTGTTAAATAAAACATAGAAGAAGCGTGTTTTATTGTTTTGTGCGCGTCAAATCTATATCATAAAGCAAATGAAGAAGGCTAAGTCGTGAATAACACTGTGATAAAAAAATCCGGTCATTAGAGAACACTCGAGAAATGTAGAAAAACCGCGCCTGCGGCTCGTGATTTCTATATTTCCAACGTGTTCTCAAATGCTCGTCGTGTTTTATCACAGTGTAATACACGGTTAAGTGATGAAGTTATGGACATTGCCTCAGTTGATATGCCAGCAAATTCTCGAAACTACCATGAAGAGAATTAATACAGTTAATTGTTATAACTAAGACGACTGAAGGCGCGAAGGGTGCAAGTCCTTGAACTTACCTTACCAGCTGTGTCAAAGACGTGGAAGAGAACATCTTGTCCATCGATATCCACATGATGCTGGTACCAACTCTCTGCGAAGTTAAACAAATTGAGCAGACGGTTTTGCATGCACTTGGGTTTATACAGATTCAGTTAAGCAATAGAGGACTTTTTTCGGTGTTTACATAGCCTTATCTAAACACTTGGCCAAAAAAAAAGCACGTAGTCGCTCGGTTATTTTAAAACATACAATGTGTTCATAATAGCTATAGATGATACATCTCCATGAACTCCCGCTTTCCTGTTTTGCTACTTTTACCATAACTAGACGCTTCGCACTTTGGCCATAAATCGAAGGAGAAAAATCTTGGTCCGTAACTTACGGTACGGACCTCGAACTCGATTAGTAAGAGGTATTTATGCTGGATTGGGAGGTTCTGATAAGTCTGCAAGAGGATGATACCCTTGCTTGCAACCACTCGTACTTGTGGTATCTCCGAAGGACACCCAAAACTCGTTCAGTATCCTAAACAAGGCTGTGGATGAAACATGCTTCACCAAGTCTGTGTGTCAATAGCTATTGGACACTGAGCGTTTTCCTATGCATAGAACTCGGTTGTGACATGCTAACGGTACAAGTCACTTATAGTAATTATCATTTTGAGTCTTTGGACGTACGTTAAAGGAGCACTGAGTCACGGTATTTTGAGTTCATTTGACCATCGACAAAATTACCGTTAAAATGAAGGCAGCCTGCATGAAAATAATACGTAACAAAGATAGAAAAACACCAAAGAGATAATAATAAACCATAAAGGAGCCAGGATGGCTAAGGATGGAAAAGATTGACACGGATTGCAAACAACGAAGTTGAAAAATTTAGGCTAAACTTTTCAAACCGTTCTACCCTGACTGTGCTAGGGTAGCAGAATTCAGCTGTAACGTGTTTACAACCTCGTAGCCACCTATTTCAGATCAAGCGATGATTCATATGAGAGGTAACAATTGTTTAGTTTACACAAACTCCTTTCAAATAGCCTGCAAACGGGCTCTCCGTATGGGTTATTCCGAGATTTGCTTTCGAATGTCGCGCGCGCGATTCGAAAGCAAATCTCGGAATAACCCATACGGAGAGCCTGTTTGCAGGCTACCTTTCAATGACCTGCTGCCATGTAATCAGTCGCTTGTGACTTTTATTGAGTCTTCACGTGGTTTTTTGGATGGTAAAAGGGATGTTAACACATTAATTAACCGAATCGGTCTAAAAACACTAGTGAGTAGCCTGCGAACAGCCGTCCTTCTTCGCTCGGCCGGGCCGGGAGCGAAGAAGGATGGCTAGCTTTTTTCGCTGTTTTTGTTTAAAGCTGCTATCTTTACTATCTTGGAACTGAGGTCTTTTTTACCCAAGCCGTTCTTTTTGTCACATCTCAGTTTGCATTGCAGTTTCACGAACGTTTTTCAACAGTGGTGGTCGTTAAAATTAAAGTGTTGCCCCGATATAACGATTACAAATTGACAGCTTACCTAAAGTTCCATCGTAATCACCAATGAAGCGACGTGTCAAAAGACGCACAGTAAAAGCTGTTAATCAGGAAAAAAAAAAAACGAAACAGTGAGTATAATTACTCAAGTTTCTGTCGTCGGAAAAGTGAAACTCTAAATTCATTTTTACACTTACAGTGTCAGGAATATCCAAATGCATTATTCAAACGTAATCTCAAAGGACCCGAAAAGGAAGTTAAGAACAGTAACAGAAAGGTCTGACAAAACTACCGCCTTTAACTGAAATCAAATATGGGATATTTTGACGGCGCGAAACGCCTTATTTTTGAATAAAGGAGAAACTGCCATATCCAGTTGTGCTGAGTTCGCTGATCTCTAGCGCGTAATAGTCTTAGCACTTTTCAGACGTCGAGAAATTCGAAAGCAATTACTCCAGCCCATGTTTCACTTCTTTATTATCATGCCCTGGTTGGGGGTTTGCCAGTAAAAGCCGGAAGGATATATAAAAGCAATCAGATTGTTACCGATAAGATTATTGAGTCTGCCTGAAAAGAAAATACGGTAAATTTAGCTGACGAACAAAACGTGCGGAGTTTTGACTTGAGATCCGTGAGTGACAACCCGCTGTGAAATGTTTGTTATCTGCACGCAATGCAATCGTTAGGCGCTCTCCGCTTTGCATAACCTGCGATCAGGCGTTTTTTTTTTCTTTCTAAGGGAGAGGAAAAACAAAATCAGGGAGGGAGGGTATGATCGCAGGTTACGCTTTGCATGCCGCTTCGAACTACAACAGAATAAATAGGCCAGGTGTTCCCCCACTTTCAACAAATTGCAGTTCTGAAAAGAATAATGCGTGTAACTAGTCTATCTTAATATTACACCTTTTTCTGCCTGTGCACCTTATTTAAACTTCTAAAGACTTGTGTCGTTTGGATTAGCCTTGATCCTCGCAGTGCCGCGTGCAATTACTGGGCGTTTCGTGCTTGGGTCGGCTTTAATTTAGTTCTAGTTGCGCGATAATATAACAAAATTAATTAAAGATCATGATCTTTGGCTTTCCAGCTCTTATTGAGTGAGCATAGCATTCCTCACCTGTCTTTCCTACACCATCTTTTCCCAACACGGCGGCACGAATGATCCTGTTCTCCTCATCTATAGTGTTATTTGACCCAACGCTAAGATTTCGCGTTGTGCTTCGTTTGAATGAGTGGCCGGGATTGTCTTGTGGAAATGACTGTCAAAATAGCAATTTAGACATATTTTTTTAATGTTGCGCTGCTCCTGTTTAATTTTATTCACCAAACCACAATTTTCCCTAGCTCTTCTGATAACTCTAAAGAACACTCAAAATATTTTAACATATTGCCCGCAGATTTCCTCTCTGAACAAGGAGATGATCTTGTAAAAGATAAACCGCAGAAAGCTTTTAAATGGTGGAACAGTATGAGTTACAGTACACTTCGCGTTGGCGGCACTGATTTCGTATTGCTTGTACGTACTCCGCTGATGTGTGTGACTTAAGTGTAAAAAAGTCGGTGAAATTAAATCCTTTAATAAGTCGGATATAATGAACTCAACATCTAAGCCATCGAGTTGGATCAAACAAAACATTTACACTATATACAAAGTTCACCTACCATTCGCCTCCCAGTGGTTTCGCCTCTTCTCTGCATTGTTTCACGTGATAGATGCTGAATTTAATTCAAGACGGCCCGTAAACACAGAAAATTGTCGCAACAAATCTCTGCGGTTTGTATAGCCGGATTAAGAAGTTGCTCGCCTGGAGAAGAGAATTGAAAGTAAACAACAAGCCTGTTCATTCCATTTAAACTTAATCCTTGCAAAGGTCGTCTTTGCCAGTTTTCGTGCCCCAAATGTTTACAGAGTCTGCTTTTGGAAAACAGCCTACAAACCTACTTCCTTCCGAGGAGTTTAGGTTGGTCTAGAGACAAATACAACAACAGCGGAAGATCTGACTCGGAACCGAAGGTTTATGAGTTCCGTTTTAAGCCTCATCATTATGTGTTGAATGTCGGCTCGTTTTCATTGATTGTTATTGATACCAAGGGCGTAAGGTCATGCCGGAGTTTTCCTTTTAGCGATCGATTTAATGGAAAAAATATCCAAAGTTGTTATAGCAAGGATCAGCCCTCCTGGAGCTATTTAGAAACCAAACAGCCCAAGACTCAAAGTCCTTAACCTTCTGGGTGGGGTTTGGACAAATGGAGTCGGTGAAGGATGCTATCGTCTTCCATTCGGCATCCCCTTATATTTTGCCGTGTTCTTTCTTTGATCTGCTAGTCGCCTTAAAACTTGCATCTATCCCGTATCTATCTTAATGCCACCTTATTTCCAAGTTTTCAATCACTAGTCCTAACCTGAAACTCTCTCACAAGTTGTGATAAAGCGAAAACATGACTGCTTATCTTTATGGCTAATCTGACTGATTAATTAGCACATATGCGATTACTACGCGACTGAAACGAAAAAGGATTAGCAGAAGAAGATTGTTGAACGAATAAAATCAAACTTCTGCCTGAGAGACGTCGTTCAAAACCCTTCCAGCAACAATTCTCTTACTTCCTTGTTTTGCTTAAAAGCTCAGTTAACCAAAGTGAAAACAGGATTGAATGACCTGTTTTCACTTTGGCGGCCAAAAAAAAAGCTACGAAAGGAAATTGTGTAAGATAACAATCAAGGATAACTCGGCGACTGACCCTTTGCGATCTCTGTTAAGCACCCGTTAAACACTCAGTACGTGCTGGCAGCAGAACTATAATCACTGATGGTAGGAGAAATCTTTTCATCATGTATTAGCCCTCTTAAGACGAACGACGAGGCAATAGAAACAACTGGTAGTCGATCCATCTTTGCTAGCTCCGTTTAAAGAACAATAACTGATCAATAAGCTTAATTGATGGTTGATAAGCGAAATCGCTAATGGAGTTTGGAAAACCTTGATATTGCAGACTGCAGTATAAAAGCAAGGTCATCAAGTCATCACAAAGTGTCCCTGTAGATAACTATAATTAACGCCCACTTTGTTTGTTTTGGTGTACCCTGAAATAGCTAACAAGTGACCTTAATTATAACAGATATTTGATTTCTGTTCCCTGGACAAGGGGGCTGGGAACGTGTAGCTCGGGCGTCAATCGCACAGTCCCTGATCGTGCTTAAATTAAGGCATCTGCATGGTTTTTAATTTTGTTGTCTTTTTCTCATCCTTAGTCAGATTATCTCAGCTGTGGCATTCTTAATGGCATTCTGTATGACGCCTGTAAATGTTTATGCCAAAGCGTTGTA
>JAHPZR010022315.1:27500-60000 GCA_019787425.1 Platygyra sinensis
TTACCCTCCTACGCAGACGCTCTTAGGCCTGTCACGTGACGAGCCCTAAGACGGTCTGCGTGGGAGGCTACTTCAGGCGTGCTTGCTTGCGTTTGGCGTATAGACTAAACTGTATTGCTGGAGTTAGACCTGGTGAAACTATTACTGCGATTGTAATATAAAAGCAACGTAATGCATAGCAAAGGCTTGTTCTAGGATAATTTTTCAGCTGTAAGTGATGGAATTATATTAAAATTTTCTTTTCTGGAAAAGAAAAAGATTGATTTCAGCTCTGAGTCCTGTTGCAAAGTAGGTTACAATGAAACTGACTTACTTGTCCTGCAGTGTCCAAGATCTCTAACAGAAGTTTCTGTCCATCCACTTCAACGCGGTGGCGATACGTTTCCTCTGAAGATAGATAGAGCGAAGAAAGAAAAGTAAATTGGTAAAAACCCAAACACTTGCAGTTTCTGTCAACTTGATTCAGAATAAGGGAGTAGTTTCTTTTTAAAATTGCCATGATTCGTCTTATTTGGTTTGCCAAAAGACTCGATAGCAGGAACTATATGTAAAGCGTGCTAGAGTGCCTGAATATTGTACCTACAGTTTCATCGCATTCTCGAGCAGACAGTAAGCGACTCTTGAAACATTTTGCTTAGAAACTTAAGCTCCTGCAGCATTCGAATTCCTCCTTACAGGTTTCATACATTTCCATTCTGTATTCTGTTCTTTGAGAGGGGATTTGTCTAAGTTCTTTACTGTTTATTACTGTACCTAATGTCCTGTCGTATTCTCCAATGAATCGCTTGGTAAGAAGTCTGACAGTAAATGCTGTGGAGAGACAAGGTAAAAACACATCGTCATTCCAATGGGAAAATGAGAAAAGTAATTATCGGTTAATTTTTAAAAGGAATTTTTAAGCGCTTTCACAGCTAAACTGAACTGCCCTTAGGAAATTTATGAACATCACCATAATTCAAAAATAGCAAAACTAATGTGGTTTCAGGAATGCTGGCAGGCAACATAGAAGTGACAATTGAATTATCGTGTGCAGTACCGGTACGGTGCCAAAGCCGTATTTCCTCTGCTCGTGCGTTTTACATATCACCACTTTATACCTAACGAAAAGACAGGTCCGAGATATCTTTTTGGAGTTTTAGCTTGCGCATTTACAAGTGTAGTGCAAGGCCTTTTTTACCTTCCATCTCTGTGTCCCCTATTTAGTAAAACAGTAAAATAACCCCGGGGGTGCTTGTCAGACCTTTCAAGGGTTAAAACAGAAGGCTTAACACCTCTCTTAATGTGTTCGTCGTAATAAGTTCCACAGCAGGAGCTTTCGCGATCTTTTTCGCAGTACTTTTTAGGGTACTGAGCCGAGAAAGTTTTCGTCAGTGAATGTGTCATTTAAGCATTGGTACCTCGAGGGGTGGAAAAAATTCACACCTACGAAAAAGAATCTTGGTACCTCTTAAGGGATATTTTCAAAATTTCCGACGTGCACCCATGTCTTTTCTATAAGGGAGCCCCCCCCCCCCCCTCCTCCCCTCCCTCCCGTTCGTGGGAAAATAACCCCAGTCAACACATGGCACGTTACGAGACAGGCGCACTCTAAAATGCAAAGTACATGGTCAGTTGTTCACACGTCATTCTTGAACAACTATTAGAAAGGTAAACAAGCAGAAACTGTGCACAAAACAAAGACCTCTCTCACTGCGCAAAACTCTTTTGAATCCGCGTGAGGCCATAGGCCACGAGAAGTTCTGCGTTCCCAGTTTCAGCAAGGAGCTTCCGTTGTTACCGAAACCTTCGTGAACTTTCGGCAGAGAATCTGCTGGAATTTCATTCTTGCGTATGTCGATTTATTTATTTTTCTTATCTTTTTGATCTGTTTACCCTGTACTGCGTATGTTTCCTTTTACGGAAATTATCACAACCTAATGCACGGGAGATGTTTTCATATGTCAGTCGTCACGAACGTATCTTTCGGGTGTTTGGCTGTTTTTGATATCCAATGTTTATGTTCCTCCATGCATGTGTGAAACGTTTCCGGTGCTGAGGAGTACTAAACGGTACGTCGAGTCGCTAAACTTCATGGTTGTTATATTGCACACGAGAATAGATATTTATTGAGCTTTTTTTTTTTCAAGGAAATGTTATGATAAAAACAGATTATTTTTACGTCCTGTGCCACGACCTTTTTCCTAATTTATTCGCCAGGAAAAATCGCACGAAAAGGTTTTTCAGATTTTTCGATCCCAAAAAACGTAATTAGTAAGGGTGTTTTGAAACTTTGTTTGAACGCGTTGCAGTGCAGTGTGCTACAGATCAAAACGAACCTAAAACAGTTCTCTTCCTTTGGTAAGATGCTAAGTCTACATGTAAAAGGTGATTTTTGATACGTGACTATTCTAACAAACGATTATAGTGAACTTTCCCTTTTCACCACAGGGAATTTTAAGACATTGTTCCGTCTGAAAAGCACTGTCTAGGGAAGTACGTAAGTGTTTGTTTTGATGAAGTTGATCAACCATTCCCTTTCCGCGCTCTAAACGGCACGTATAAAACTAATTGAATAGGTATTCGAGCCTAATTGAAACGTGACTTATACTAATGAAAATTAATATGTTCTTGATCGGTGACCTTTTTGTGAGACAAAAAAGCTTTGTTTCACGGCAAGCCGAGGGCTTCAAACATAAACAAACATGTTCCGGCGGCTCTAACGTCAGAACGTGACATATTTGTCTTTCAAAATACCTGATTTTCCAACTCCATCCTTTCCTAAAACAACGGAGCGAAAACTCTTTAAGTTGGTCGTGGTGTTTCCGCCTACTGATCGAGGCTTTGTTTGTGTGTGATAGTTCGCTGGTAGGGATAAGCTGTCCATAGATCGGTCCTGAAAATAAAGTAGAATTTATGTTTAGTCAAGCAGTGAAGTACACCAAACGCTAATCTTTTTAATAATCAGGTATCCTTCTTACAACGAATGATCGGTGAATGAGAGCATTTATCACCTCGCACAGTTTGCGTTCGGCGTCAATAACAGGTTCTAAAACGAGGAAGCTAACTGAAGCAATAAATGTGATCTACACGAGTCAGTACAGAACTGCAATTTACAAATTAATTCCTTCAAATCAATGTCCCACTGCGAGGAACAATTGAATAATGGAAATATACCTAGCGAGTAATGGAAGTGTCATTATCGGCCAAAATATCAGCATTTAATCAAATGGTTTCACTTCCCTTAGTTATGTAGCCTGAAATATATTCGGTTTCCGCAATCCTGGTCAACTTCTATCGTAGAATTTGTAAAAAAGGACATACGAGAAAATATGTAAACAAAAATAGCGGCTACTTAAAAAACGTCCTTCCAACTAGTTGTAGAATCGCAGGGTTTCGACCTTTGGGAAATATCTTTTCAATCTAGACTTGAACAAGGAATTGATCGACAAGTCATTGCTAGGAAGGAAAAAGGTCCTACCGTTTTCAAATGTCGATCCTTAAGCTAACTCCGTAAACGTTGTGTACTCCAAGGCAAACTTTGCTAGTCCGCAATGCTTCGAAACTGCATAATAATTTACCGTCCAATAATTTTTCACTTTATAGGCAACGGTCTCATTGACGTCAATCAGTAGTGATATCATAGGCTTAATGACCCCTGTGGGGTTCCCGGAAGTCTGCGTGCGCATAAGCACTATAAGACGTGACCCTTGAAGGCTATCAGTGTGACTAACCCAGTTAAAAACTCACAATAGTATCTACGGTAAAAGTCCAATATGTAATGTACGATCTCTCTTCACTTGATCCAGTCGTCGTTTGCAATTTCTGAGGTACCAAAAGATATCACTGATTGACGCCACACTTGTGATCGATCCCTTTTAATCAGCAAATAAAGGTGCTATCGCGGCTTGGAATTTTCAGGGTAAGTTTGGATCAAAACTATTTAAGAAATGGTCCCAATTTCGTCACGTATAAGGTTGCCGAGCCTTCCGTATTTGTTGACTGACACACAATGGACTTGTGCTACGTACTCAGTAAGTTATCCCAAAAAAACTTCAAGGACTTGATGCACTGGGAGGAAAACACTTTGCATTTCTAATTATCGGGAAATATCTGACTGGCATTCCTGCAAGTAAAAATTCAACTCAGGAAAATCAGAGTGAATGGAATCTTGGAATACGAAAACAGTTCGATTGTGTCCTTTGATACAGGTACCAACACTGCAAAACGAAAGTGAGCTTGGGTAGTCAAATTGTCTTTCTTTGTTCTTCAAAATTAAAAACTCCTGAGTCTTCATGAGTTGAACAAAGCCTAAATTAAAATAATGAAGCTGAAATAATGTTATTTGGTATTAATTTTTTTCGCGTTCGCTCAAAGATTTCAATAGGAATGGCTCCAGTAATCTTTCGCAAAGCTGCGCAAAAAAAAAATTGTTTACGCTTGTTTGTAAGTAAAAGAACGATCGAAGCATGTACGGTATTTGCTCGTCAAAGACACTTCACTTTCAAGTAGTTCAGGTTGTTTTACATGTAGTTCTTAAGAGATGTTGTTTTTCTCTCCGTACGTATTTTGATCTTAAATAGAGATAAGAATTCTATATTTGTCGCTGTTTCTGTGTGTTATTCAGCCCGTGAGTCACGTCCTCACTGTTTTGGAATGATAATCACACCCACTGTTAAAGTGTCACTCCTTAAGGGAAAATTCTTTGCTCAGAAAATACCTGCAATCCGCTAAGACTGGAAATCCAAGTTGACTTTTAATATGAAACTACAGTGCTGATGTTTTTTTTTAGGTTTTCTTTTAAGGGAAGATGGAATAAACATTTCTGCAAGATGAGTTATAGACCATTCGACCTACTGTTGCATTTTAGAGCACATTAAACTGAAATTACTACCAATCCTAAATTACTTTGCTTACCAATCCAAGTCCTCTTTTTTGTTTGTTTGCGGGAAGAGCATAACTAGTATAGTGCTTATAGTTTTTAAGGACGAAAGACTGAAGTAAACGGCAGATGTTATGGATTATGGAAAGATTTCGGATAGGAACAGGATAAGAAGACCTAAGAAATGTATTTACATATATTCAATCAACGGAAAACACACTAACAGAAATTATTAAATTGGTTGCCTTCTCAGCCATACTGAAACATGCTATTAATTTCCTTCAAGTTCAGTGTTCTTGTTGTTTTTCCCTCTCTTTTGGATTTCAGAGTGCTCGACTTCTTGGGGCGCCAGAAAGAATGTATGGGAATGCTTCGAAAATTGCTTTAAATGCTACCTGTGGAAAATAATTTCAATAAAAATGACTTACCTCATGTTTACATTGCGTTATTTTGATGTCTCTGGGTTCCTGGAGGTAGTTTAGAGCCATTTAGGCGAGTTTTACTTTCTGGCGGTTGGCTTCCCCTAACCGCCAGAACGTAAAACTCGCCTAAATGGCTCTAAACTACCTCCAGGAACCCAGAGACATCAAAATAACGCAATGTAAACATGAGGTAAGCCATTTTTATTGAAATTATTTTCCACAGGTAGCATTTAAAGCAATTTTCGAAGCATTCCCATACATTGTCTTATAAACGGCTAATATCGTAACGCAATCGTCAACAGACTAATGTCACGTATTAATATTAATCTTATTCAACGTCTGGGCCGCCTGTGGGGGCGCACGTCCATAATGCGCAGGATTACGCGCAGTATAGGACTGGCACTAGTAACACGAAAGCAATTTCCGTTAGAAATGTTACAAATGTTACGTCTCTACGTTTTCTCTGGTATGGTTACCTAAAAAAAAAAAGGTTAGGCCCTTAGAAAGAGTCCTCTCATTTTCCATTTCTTGTATGTCCTCGAAAGCAATTTGATAAATAATGTCTTCTCGTACCGGACCATTCAGTGTTGCACAAGGCTGTCATAATCATGTTTCTGCTTAGGGATACACATCAATTAGTGCGCACTCACTCGACCTCGATATTTTCCTTCAAGTTTAGGAGCTCATTTGATTACTAAGCAAATCTGAAGATAAGTTGACTGTAAAATAACATTTTTAATTCCCACGGTTTCCTCCACACCCCAGTACTGAAAAGGAGTTTAGTTGTCGCAAGGTTATCGTGACTAGTTGATATGACTCGCTCGCGTGTCTCATTGTTTATATTGTTCTGATTTCGAATTTCCGCAACACTCCGCATGTGGGTTTTACACAACGAAAAAAGTGGCATACATACACGAAATACAAATCAACAGGAAAATAAGTCACTCGAAAAATTCAAATTATTGTTTTCAGTAGATCCCTTCTGCTCTCAACCAGATGTTTCCATTTCCTTGCAACGGGCCATGGAGAATATTTTTATCTCCACGAAAATTTCAAGATAGTGCTTTTCAAGGCTAAAACCCTTTAACAATAAATCGATGAGCTATACATTGCTTTTTTTCTTTCTCTCTACTCATAAGGTAACCGTTTCTTTAAATGTGAGTAAAGGGACTATTCTTTCCAATCAGATCTGGTGCTATAGATAGATCGATATTACATCAATTATAAATAGCAGCCTTGCCCTTGCGCGATAGGCTGTTTTGTTTTGACTACTATAAAAAGGCATGTTTTGCATCCCGATAGAATTTGAAACTCACTTAAGCTAATATCTGTATATTCCCAGCTTCAAGAGGGGTCCTTCTGATCAACAAACTCATTAAGCATATTTGCACTGGTGCATGTATGCTTGACAACATCACAGCAGGGAAAGATACTGACAAAAGAAAATTGGTGGAGTACAAATCCACACGGAGAGTTTTCAAAATAAAGCGGATGTTGCCTCCATTTTCATAAAGGAGAGATCATCAGTGATATAGAGATAGAAATATGAATAGAAATCGTCTCTTGTCTAATCCCTTCTGCGTGGTAGTCATTTCAAAGCCAGCCAGATACAGACAGAACTTAACTGTGGTCGCGATTGGATAAAAGGTGGGATAGAACCGGAAATGTTTTGTCCAACAATTGATTCAGTGCACAACAAACGCTTTTTGTATGGTTGCTAACGTGTTAATAGGTTTAGGCGAGTTTGCACCAATTATCACTATAAAAAGTCACAATAATCTTATTATCATGTCTGATTTCAACAGAGAACGACAAAGCTCCTTTGCCACGAGGCTCTATTCACCAAACTTTGTGGTTTCCTTTTCGGCTTGCACCTATCCGCAACTGGAAATTGATGAATCCCTATCAGGTATTCACACCACGTTTTGGGCCAAGACTAATACACACTTTTGTGATGTTTATTGTTATTATTAATTCTTTCCATAGTCATGCAGGTCCTTATCTCAGGTATGAAAAAAGACGCACTTCCTTATTGAATATCCGTGCATTAAATGCACTTTTTCCGTATCTGGGCCTTTACTAAAAGCTTTCAGTGTTGATGTTATTCCTAGTGGTTATTATAGAGGAGATAATTCGCTTCTCTCATTGTTATTTACCGGCAAAGATGGCACTTCCTTTGCAAACATAAGCCGAAATATCACTGACACCTGTAATGCAACTAAAGTTTCTTCCGCTGAGGAACAGGGGAGCCATTTATCCGCAAAAATAAACTGGCAAACAAACAACATTCCAAAGGTTCCAAAACATCAGCGTAAGAACCACATGGTCCTCGTTGGAGAATGTTAAGAAGCCGACAGTATGCTGTGCGCATGCACAGTTGACTAAATTTTACCCCTTTCTGTTTTGCCTCAAGGTCTATGGAACACAAAGCCAAATCCTCTCATGTCTAATATCTTCTCATGATAAAGAATACCTTATCAACGAAACCTTGAATTTCGTATAGTACTTACATTAAAGTGGACAGATGAACTACCATCAGAGTTAGAGATTAATATGTCCTAGTTGGGGAACTGGAACTAATGATGATCAATATGCAGGGTCGAAATGAACGCTGGCAAACTCGCAAAATACGAGTTATTTTGATAATCTGCGAGTGAGAAAAATATGAACTAGCTAGCAAACGTTTGCGAGTTAGAATCATGCAGATCTTCCAAACATTTGGAAAGAATTTGCTAGTGGTCTCACAAGTTTTCTAGTGGAAAAAATCTTACTAGCAAGACTTTGCAAGTGGATTAAAAAGTTAACTTCGAGCCCTTGATGGTAAAAATTGATAGCTTGTCTGAAATTGCTCTCTGGCGGAAATAAGTGTTGGTACCATGTTTCAAAGCCAAGCTCCGCTGAAAACCCTTCCCAAACTGATTTTCTGTGGTACCGTTTTTCGCTGAGTCAGTATTCGAGGTATTATGCTTACTATTCTCAAATGCACATTTGTTTCCTAATACATCCTTTGCTAATGTATTCCCAAATGATTCCTTCCCAAATTTCTAACGGATGTCTTAAACCCTTTAGCCGGAGACTTCTCAAAACGTAGATGTAATTCAGTTCCTGTTGCAAGTACTGCTGTGAATTTATCATAAGAAACGAAGGACTTAAATAGGCATGATTTTAAATCATCATGTGATCAATGTCGATATTTGCTTGGAAGATATAGTTTCCATTGTGAACAACCTGTAGATACTGAATTTAAAAGAAGATTTGATTACGTATTGCGAGCGATAGTGACCGTGCGTGCCTTACCAGGTTGAGCTGTCTTCGTTTCACGCTCTTAAACATCCAGTTTGACATCGTGTATTCAACTCACTCTGAGGAATATGTACGGAAGCAGTCTACAGTCTTTTTATAGGCCTCTTTTCCGTAACCCGACGACTACAGGGTACGTATTCAGAATGATGCCCCGCTGAGTGGCATAGAAAACAGTAGCGCGGAGAGATAGCGACCTAAACAACTAAAGACAGACGTGGGGAAACTGTGGTTAAATTCCGATATAGTCTCCCGCTGAATTAAAATCAACGTAGACTCTTTAGACAGGAAACTTCTAAAATACGGTTATGTGTGTAAAACAAATAAACAACAGGCAAACACTTCTGTTTTTGTTTATTTTCGAGTCAAGGAGTGGCTATCAAAGCATTCAGTTCACTGACGCATGCCTCAATTTCGAGACTCTGTTGTCGAGTTATCGATTATCTTTCTCTGACATCCTCTATGACGAAGGCGCCATTTTAAACCATGATAACACTTGCCCTTGCAACCCATTGCGACGAAAAAAAAACTTTGGATATTATTAGATACTCCACATTCTTCACAAATAGTAGTAGCGCAAAATCACAGCTATGGCAGTTGCTGTTTTTTTTAGTTTATTCTGGTATTTTCAATGAGCTTTAGTTGTTTATTTTTTCAAATCGGCTTTGTTACTCTGGTGAAAAAGCCAAGAAAAATATTCTTTGTCGACACTTCGAGTGTTTGCGTAGACGGCTATGTGTTTTGCCTGAAAATCTATAGCTGGCTCCCTAAGTAATCAAACAAACATTTGTTGGTAAAAATAACTTGAAAAAATTCATCGAGAAACTAAACTTGTAAACAATTCTTCCGTCACCATAGCTACATAGGAAGTTTATTTCGTCAGATCTTTTGTTGTCGAATTCGACTTGTGCGAAAAAGCACGCAGCCGATATGTATCATGATCAATCTTTCCTTGGATCTGACGTTTTTAAGCCCGTTCTCCATCTCTCTCTTACGATTTTCCTTAGGGACTTTGACAGAGAAAGGAACCAGGCAGAAAACCCCCTCCAACTTGCCTGCGAAGAACTTCAAAAAGGCAATTTATTTTTCATGTATGGGAGGCTAAACATTAGTGACAAACCTGCGAAGAACCAGTTAAAAGAAAATGGCCTCCAAATGTATATCTCGATTATTTCATTTTACTTTGAAGCAATTTATGAGGCCTGGTTTAAAGACTCAGTTTCTACATAAAAGTTCTTTATTACTCATGTTTCTAAACACATAAGTGACTATATATAGCACAAATAAAGGTTTTAAATTCCAAAATTATTCACAGAAATGCATTTTACATGCAGGTCAATAATCTCCATCTTCTCATGTTTGGAATATTCAACAAGGAGAAAAATCATGCACGGCAGTATCTTACCGGTCTATAGTAACAGCTGTTCATTTAATTCATTCGTTTCCTGTATACATAACACATCATTACTTTAATAAATTGATTCGATGCTTCCCCGACAAAATTGCAGCAGAACTATTTCCCTCAGTTTACAGTTCGACGTTGTTGTCTTTGTTAAACTGTTTCGTTCACCATGCACTGCCTCCTTCGTATCTATTCCTTCCACTCCCAAGTTTGGAAAGACGAATCCGATTAGAGTGACTGACCTTTCAGTAATCACTGTAAAGGACTAATATTATCAGTAAAAAATCACCAAGGCAACCCGGCGAAATAAAAGACGCATAACATAACAAATTAATTTCCGAGCAATGGAAAATATTCCAGGAGTTCTGACGTCATGATGGTGCGTCTAGGGAGTTCCTGTTGCTTTTAGCAACTCCTTAGGTCAACACCAGCGGGTTGAGTCTTGAATCGATCGATCAGAGAAAGGAATTTACCTGCCCATCAACTAGAACTTCAACCTCCAAATATTATCCAGTTTATGTGCTACCGATACCGTCTCCACATTAGTTGAAGCCATAGTCTCTTGTTGAAGCAAAACAAGCTCACAAACAAACGACAAGAAATAAATCACACCAAGTATAATTAGGCAAACATTTTATTTTGTAAACTGGCTGCAATTTCAAGTCAGTTCGAGTTTTGTGGTGAAGTTATAATTAGAAAACATAGTTTAACGTCATATTTTAACATTTTGCTGGTTAATAAATATATCGAATCTCCCTGAATTTTTACTTTCCCCGATCCTTTTTCAGAAATTTCTTTTTTTCATCCGGCTGCTAAGTGAATTATTAAATTTGTTTGCTATATATCGCTCCAAACCCCAGCAGGTATTTATGGACGTACAAAAGAAAGCTTTGTCATCTAAATAGTATCTATAACTGTTAGCAGAAGCGCACCATTTCATTTCCTAGACAGGGAGTCAGGTAGGGAGGGAGGAAGAGTCCTCCCTTGCCCCCTCCCCCTTAGTGGTAGGATAGGGTAATCGGGAGACACCAACATAATCAAAAAACCCCCCTGGTACCCACCCCTTCCGCATGCACCCTCCCATCTACCGCCGCTTCCAACCTTTTTACCACTCCACTGATTGATATTCCTAGACATACATATGCTACCCTACGACATGGACTTCTTCCGGCTTAATACATTGTCAATAAACACCCTAATGGAGGGTGATCCGTGTTTCTGCGTGTTCACATATTGCCGAAGAGTGTTGTAAAGTACGTTTTGAGAGTCATCGAATCCTTCGGACGCGGATAACTGGCAGAAGCCACACTCCAGGGCTTGAGCTAGTAATCTTCCCTCGTATTCTTCAACTTCTCGAAAGTGCTTCAGGTCGCTTTTGTTGCCCACAAGAACCAGGCAGGCAGGGTTAACGTTCTTGGTTTTCAGAAGGTATTGGCAAAGCAGAGAGGCTTCTTCGAATGAGGCTCGGTCAATTGTGGAGTAAAGCACGAAGAACAGATCTGATCCAGTGTGAACGCAGTTGTCGATCTTTTCTAAGGAATTCTGCAAATACAAGGAAATTAAGAAGACAGGTCAGAAGGAATACAGGGCTTTATGATTATGCAAAAACAACTTGAAAGAAACACTGTCGCAAATAGCCTATATAGAAGCCGGAAGGAGGACCAGAAGCCTTCTCTTTGGCTGTCCCTTTTAAAATACAGTTTACGCTGAGAAACTGGACATGGGTTATGCCACCCTGCAGTACGAAAACATCTGATTAAGTCATCTGATTACACTGGTGTACATCTACCACACTGGTTTTGATTCGTTAGAGATCAGGCGCCCGTTTCATGAAAGCCACGGAAGCTTTTCGGACCGCGTAAAGCCATTTTTAACTCATCAGTATTTAAAAACGGAGAAGTGTACACGCCTGAAACTTCCTATAATCAAAAGGCTTTCCGTATGCGAGACCTTTCGGGAACTTCAAGAGACGGGGCGGGGCCCCTGGGCCGAGTTGTTCAAAGCCAGATTAAGCTAACCCAGGAATCGCCGGAGAATTTTGATTTCAGTTTTGCAACTTTCCTGTGAGGTTTTCTGTTTATATTAGGGGTGGCGAATGGTGAAATCCGAGACTTGCCGAGACGCCGATACCATCGCGTAGAATAGCCGGACATCATTACTTATTCATGAGCTTATTCATGTTCCCGATACGAAGTGAAAAGCGATTTTTAAGTAAGCAAGACGGGCTTTAAAAAAGTTAGCAACGGGAAATAAAAGTTTGACGTTTTTCTTAACTGATCCCGTCTTTACTTTGTAAATCGAAGTAAGGTAACGACTATCAAACTGACATTTAAAATTCCGAGTTGGAAGTGCGTTCAAATATGGCGCGTCTTTGCTTAGTGAGCCATTGTTTGAAGCACACGACTGCATAACAATGGCTGTGAAAAAATTATCATATCTTTTCAAAAAAATTACTCAGTCTTTAAATGCGAATCACTGATCAGTAGCCCGCCAACTTTAAAACTCATAGAACGACAGCTTGACGACTGTTAACGCGCGCATTTACGACGAACAAGGAAAACAAAAGTGCGCATTTAATAAAGAGGTTTTCCAGGCGGTACATATTTTACATGGTAAAAGCCGTCGATAGTTTTCAAAGAAATTGGCTAAACTACTATTTGAATAATACTAGGTAATATGACAGACCTTAGAACTGCAAGTAAATGTCCCGAGAACAATAGGCATTCTGCGCGATGCCTTTTTTGAAATTCCGAGACCGAGATTTGAAAGTTTTAACAAAATCCGAGCCCGAGACTCTGTACGAAGAAAACCAAACCCGAGAGTTCATTTTGCGAAAATCCGAGCCGGTTGCGAAAACTGTTTGCAGCGAGACATGAGCTACACGATATCCTATTAAGGTAAATAAATATAAGATCGATAAGTCAAAAGTCTCAAAATGTTACGCCATGATGACGTATGTACATGTTCGACCTAAAAACTCGATTTGTTGCGCCTCGTATTCGAAAGACTGCTATCGTACGTTTTTAATCAGATAAACAATTTATCATGGTTTTGATCGAAACCGTTGGCCAAAAGACAAAAATCCGAGCTTCAGAGACCTCGCAGCAAAAATTCGAGAATCCGAGACGCAAAGAAACACAAGAAAACGAGATTTCGAGTCATTCAAAACGCCTCCGAGATTTCGAGATCGCCGGGATCAAAAATTTCCGAGACCCTGAATTTTCCGGGTACCATTCGCCACCCCTTATATTGTTTGTCCTTCAATTTTGAGTCCGTAGAATAATCTAAAACTACAAAAATCACAACAAGTGAGAAACCTTTTTCGTTAACTTGTAATCCTGGGTTAGCGTTAACATGGATTTCCGCGAACATCCTGGTGATATAGAGTCATGCAATGCCGAACGCTATTTATTACTCGTAAATGTCAAAACGTCTAACTAAGAGACTGTGTGCTGTTATATATTTTGACAGTATGAGCATTTGCTATCTTCAGACTGTCAAGACAGAGTTTTATCAGACAGGTAGTCCACTGTGTTACATGATGATATGGCGACAACTAGATTTCTTGACCTGGCTGACAACAGTGGAGTTGTTAACCAGGACTCAGCTAATCCGAAATATCTTCACCTCGTCTTAAGTCAGAGTATGCATGGATCTCAGCCATTGACGCTAGGTGCAGTCTGTTTTACTATTCCTCTAGCGCGCGTGGGGATTACGAGATCAAAGATAGCCAAAGGGGCGCTTAGCACCTACAGTGTAGTCAGCATTCTCAGCAACTGCCCGGCACTGCAAATCATGGTATAATGCTCATATACCATGAAGGCTAAGCCAGTGAAAACTCTTGAATTGTACTGTACAATGCTTCCGTTTTCAATACCGGTATTTTCGGATAGCCAAAGAGGCTATGCTGTAAATATTGTAATGCAGCAGATTTACCTGCAAACGATGATTAAATTGCCCCACTGATAAAACAACGCGATGTGGATTAAAGGATGAAATTCTCACCTTTCCTGCTGTGTCCAGGACGTCAAGAGACAGAAACTGACCATCCAGCTCCACATGGTGGCGGTATGTGCACTCTACGAAGAAAGTGAAATGACTTGATTTCTTACAAGAGGTTCTATCTCCCCTGACTCCTCGAGTATATCGCGTAGAGTGATTATTATCTACTTTAATTGTAGAGTAGTAGTTAGGAATAACACTCTGTAAACCGGCAGAGCCCAAGGACAAATATATATACAACTGTTACTTACTCGGCCAAAAGTCCAGTATAATCAAACACTCTCTTGCCTAAAAATTAAACAAACTCCGCAATGAATCTCGATGACATTGCCCGATACTCAGTATGATCCGAACGTGATTTTCTTCGACTTCTTAATTCAAAGAAAAATGTTATCCTCTTATAGCTAAGAAATTTAAGAAAGGCCGGGAGCCAAATCCTGCCTATTATTTCACATGCAATCTTTCATTCTTCAATCGATCAAAACTGAGCGAGTCTTACACCAATTTTACTTCGTGTTTAACAAAACTGTAACCAACGTCATCTCGAAAACCGAGCGAAGAGACCGTCGAAATTCCTCTAGGAAGGTAATGCTACTTGTAATTTTCGTGCAGGAACAACTATACCCCACACAGATTTAATTTACGTTAGTTATCTTTGAAAATTCCCCATGATTAATTACAGACTTTTGGCTGAGTTATGGCTGAGAGTTAAGGCTTGAAACGAACGATAAGGGTTTAGCGATCTGGTCGGAGTTCTTCCGGCTTAGTCAGATGGCTGATGTAACTGAGAAATGCTTGAATGGATTAAAAGAGATAAAACGAATTTTAGAATGCTGTTATGACTATTTTGGATGCAATGTGGGAGAAGTCAGTGTGTACCACGGAGAGAATTAATCTGTGAGACTTCATGTAGGTCATGTAGCAATGAGGTACCTATGAAACTATTGTAGTCGGGCTGACTGCAAAGGACGTGGAATATTTAAATTAACTGCGGGCTCAGCTGACAACCCTTGGTATTACTATTCACACAAGATTCTCCAGATTAACCTCTGAAATCCTATAACATTTTTTTTTGTCAAACGGAAAATCGTGTTGTTCGACGCAGTTTACCGGTTGTAGAGTGCTTGTTTTCACTAACAAATGCAGTATGGAATCGTATCTCATGACGGCGGTGCGTTCTCAATCGATCATGCTTTATCTAGTGTTTGTGGTACTAAATTTCTTCCTGATATCAATTATCAGTGGAACTTGCCTTGATTTTATTCATCAGTGTATTTTTAACCTGAGCGGATTTACCGCAGCTTCTTAATGAACGAAAAATGCTGGACTAATCTAGCAGGAGATAAACTAGATTTCCAGTAATAATTAAACCTACTGATCATGAGAAAAGATTCAATCGTATCCTGCTGCTGATAACACGCGATGTGCTGCAAGCATTTTTTGTTCAGGGAGTCTCTGACAAAACTCAGTGTATTCTACTTGACAAGCAGTTACGTAATGACACGACCAAGGTCAAATTAAACTGAATGAAAGAATCTTGCCTTGATGTAATTCCAAATTCCCAGTGCTTAAATCAAGAAAAACGCACAGGGATAAAAAGATGGATTTGCTTTGTTTTGCGCTAAACTGGTGTTTTCACTACACTGAGTATCCGAAAATAGGACGTGTATGGACCTGTATGATTAAGCCGAACCTTGGTACATCAAAAGTCATTACAAGTGTTGTCTTTTCTAAACTGACCATGCTTAACATTCCGTGTTTTTTTTTCCACTTTTAGGCCTGATTTAAACGTCGCATTTTACATGCGCCGAATCAAATACTAATTTTAGTCGACTCGAATGAATAGCTTAGGCTGATTGGATTTAAACGTCGCATTATTTTGCCGAATAAAATTGCTGAGCGCGAGCGACGTGTTTTAAATTCCCATTCGAGCAAACATAATTACTTACATAATTTCAATTCGATTCGGCACATGTAAAATGCGGCGTTTAAATCAACTACCGAGCTTCAGTCGAATATTCGACTGACTCGCATCGAATTGAAACATGTCGCATTTAATTGATTTAGACGTCGCATTTTACATGCATTTGGCAATTCGATTCGGCGCATGTAAAATGAGACGTTTAAACCAGGCCTTAAATGGTTTATCAACCCTCTGTTTTCACTGAAGATAAATTTGGACAAAAAAAGCTCTTGGATCCCTGAAAAATAAACACCTAACAGTCAACAGGTCGGCAATGTCACTTTATAAAATGGCTTTTGATGATTAACATTTATCCAGGAAATAATTTTCTGATAATGCTAGCGCTTATCTCGTCTGGCGCAGTTTATCGTATACTCACTCGTTTACACAGTGGCTGCTAAATCGATTAATTATTATATCAACTTACCTAACGTTGTGTCATATTCTCCAATAAAGCGTCGTGTTAATGCTCGAACAGTGAACGCTAAAATAAATTGAAAACAAATACGAGCTTTTAAAATACTAGGTGTCTAAAATTTAAGTTGGCTGCAAAACATCTACGTGTGTAATTCAGTTTAAACACAAGATTTCGGCAAAAGACGAATAGAGATAACGAAGTTTTGCCCCGATAAGTTCAGCATAATTTGGACGGCCGTAAGAGAGACAATCGCCCTTGTAATTTTATTGCTAAAAGGGCAACACTAGCTGTGTGTTCGTGCGTTTAGCCTGGATATCTATTGGCAGATTTTACCTGTGTTCCCATTGTCATGGAAATCACTTCGACTTTAAACCTGGGCTTTTTCCTTCAGGAGTTTACATGTAATTTGAGTTTTCCTTGCACTGTTTTCTCGATTAGTGAGTTTAAGATGTAAGTAGATGACTTTTTTTTTTCTAGCAGCATTAGCAGATACATTTTCTGCTCATAAATACCCTAGTTCGTGACTGTGTTAATCGTCTTGGCGGGCGTCCGAAATACTAGGAAAAAAAACAATTAAGCCAAAGTTTCGGTTCGGTGAAGACCAACAATGACATTTTTCCTTGATTATATAGGTCATAAATTACATTTGTTTCATGTTAGGCTTATGTCTCAACTGTTAAACGAGGGAATAAAAAAGCGAATAAAAACTTAAAAACTCGACGAAACAATTAACGCTAATCTTTATCTGCCTTTTACTTTAGTTAACCAGGTAGTTTACGATTTGACGGTGGCTTTAGGACCTTTAGACTGCATTGAATTGATTATATCTACTGCCTTGTGGTCTTCGCCTGTCACTCTTGGCAGAAGCTATCTATAGCTTCGCTTTCAGTGGGTCATTTGATAGATATTGTACTTTAATCTGTGAAACACATGTTTTGGGCAAACAGTAGTTAAAGACGTCTTTAGTCTGCCATCTGTACACATTGGAGTGAGCATTTGATAGCAGTTCAGATGTGGCATTCCAAACTTTCTAAACTTTACGAGTAAACTGATGAATTGTTGCTAAATTCTAATGAGTTCAATTTTAATTTATGCTAACAAAAAGGCATAGCATACAAATAATTTCTTACCAACTGTTTAAACTTAGAACTGCGATCGTTACAGAAACATGTTAACTGGTAAACTGTTGTCCAGTCACCGGAAGCAAGTTTGAAATTTGTCCCAGAAATGCGTTAAAATACCTTGTGTGACCTGTGTGTTTTCTGAAAACAAAATTTTTGCCATGTGATAACATAGAACTAGACCCGAAACCTAGACTGCTGTTTTGAAAGATTTTTAAACTAAATAGTCCGACTCGTGTCACCGCGACAACTGACTTCCTCCAACTAAGTCCGGTTAATGCGCTTCACAACAGGATAGATTGTGACGCCCACTGTTCGGCTTAAAAAGAAAACAATTGTTCTGAAAATTCTTCCACGTCTCCTCAGAGACGAGAAGAATATTTTTAATTAACGTTACCAATGCAGGGTTTCTTGTACAAAACAAGGCATCACATTTAGGCAACATTTATTACCTTAGCGAAGCTTAAGAGCGTTGTTTGTTTTCAAGTTTTGTTTCATTTCTCAGACTTGTACCTCACCTGATGCCATATCATGTCAGTGGTTACATTTTAAGATTTTAGCCGTTTCCGTTGTGTATATTTTACTTATTAGTTCGGTGGGTGAAGTTCTTGTGGTTTTAAAAAGAAGCTATCGCTATCAGTGATGACTCTGTTTACTCTAGAACCCAGAGTAAATTTTGCGCACGTGCTGAATTCAATTGGCTTACCTGATTTCCCTACTCCATCTTTGCCTAACACGGCAACCTGAACATTTTTAACACTCGAAGTTGTCCCATTCTTTCTTCTCTTAACCATTGGACTCTTGATGGGCAGTCGCTCGTTAGCTGTTGAGTACGAGCACTTTTCCTGAAAGCAATTAAAAGACAGTCATAAAGATTTCTAAGAAAGACAAGGCAAGCAGAGTTAACGAGATTGTCAGCAATAGCCGAGAGACCGAAGAATATTTGCGTTGCTTACCATTATTATTGTTAAGATGTAGCTGTTTGTAATCGTTTCACGACTGAGCTGCGCGGTGAAATACAGCTCCCTTTTGGTCCGTGTAGGTGAATAAGATACTTATCTACCTTCCGTTTGATCTTAGTTTTCTCCGGTCACGAAATGCGTGACACAGCGGATATCTGAGCCTACTTGCCTGTTTTTGATGACAAAGAATCCAGAAAAAGCTATTTTCAATCGGAGCCCCCCTGTTGTTCAATCGATATTGCATCTTTAACACCTTCGTGATTTCACGTACTGGGCGCTAAAGATCACGAATAATAGTTCTCTGAAATGAAGCCAGACTGCTTGACTACGTACGGCACGCTTGAAGGACAGAATTCAACAAGGCTATTGTCAAACATTCAAGGACCTCCGTCATCGGTGCTTGAACAAACTCAAAAGACAGAAGGTATGTTTGTTTATGCAATTAGGACAAAACGTGTATTTCAGCTTGAATTCCAAACGAGTAAGTTGCAGGCTTTGTTTAGACTCAAATGTATCACTCCCTTCAAATTAATTCCTTGCGGAGAAATACTGACCACAACAATGGCTAGAGGGTACTCAATCTTTTTTGCGGTGAGACGTTAATTTCTATTCCGATGCCGTAAGATAATCCTTTTCTTTTATTACGCTCTGCTCGACCAATATACCGATGAAAATCTGTAAACAGAGCGAGTAGATGAATAAAGAGGTTTTGTGCGAACTAAATCTGACTGAAAAAGACTGTTTCACACGGTTAGGGAGAGATGAGGAGGATGAATAAAATCGTATGACTAGGGAATCGTGGCTTGAATGGCGATGAACTGACCTCTACATACCTCTGAATAGGGTATCAGGTGTAGTAGAATAGACAAGTTAATCGATGATGCAAAATGTCTCGATCAAGTAAAATTGTCTACTATAGGTGATTTATCCAGGAAAACAACTTTTTGCGCCAGTGGCGACGGGGTTTCAGTGGAGTCAGAAGAAACGTCGAGGGCGTGTTTCCAAGTTTATTGTGTTCTCCTGAGATTCGATCGGCACTGGGGCATGGGGGATTGAGTAAAGAAGGTGTTATAATAAGGATTTGTAAAAAGCCATGTGAGTAAAAAAAAATAAGGCAGGAAGGATTAAAGTAATGATCCCTTGCTGAACCGTGGACAATGTATTTTCCATTTTCGACAATTTTAAAGCCGGACCTTGAGTTTTCTTCGGTACACACTTGTACCATAATGAAATCATTAAAATCCCGTAAAAATACATTTGTGAATTAGAGACCAAAAAACCTACCACTGGCTTGGTCAGTTAACAAAACTTAAAGAGACTGATTGCTTGCAGTGTTTGCGAGCTGTCTGAGCTGACACTTTAACTTTGGCAAAAACATGAAACTATGCAGATTTATGTCAAACGACTTACAGACCTGCCCCGGACAACGGTCACAAATAAGTTAACCAAAATGTTTAGACCAGAAGTTCAGTGTTGTCTCAACCGGTTAATTATATCAGTTTTAGTCACTACAAAAGTGTTGAAGTCACGATGAAACTGAGCCATTTCAATTCAAGTTGCAACTGTGCAGGAACTTGGAGGTTTGAACTTTCAGTGTAATCAATCATTTCCGAGTGCTATGGGAAAATTGCCCACTCCCGGCAATGTGGAACTCAGCCCGCTAATGTGTTATTAAAGGTTATACGGGAATAAGGGAACGCACTCGTGAGATCTAAAGCAACGAAGCTTAGTGTGAATTGTCAGAAGAAAAAGGTCGAAACACGACCCGCTAAACGGCTGAGCGTTTTGCAAATTTTCTTGACGTTTTGTGAGTTCTTCCTGGTGGATTTCCGAGTTTTGGTAATAATGCGGGATACACCCCTCAGGAGTTTTCTTTGAAGGGAGGTGTTCCGGTATGACGAAAAACAAGGCACACCTTGCACTCCGGAGGCACCGACACTTCTAAAGCCGAGTAAACTAAATATAGCTGTTATATTAGGTTCATAGCGATTCAGTGGTCATCAATTACACGTAGCCACGTCACTATGATGATAAGATAAAATACGAAAATCTTATTCTTTGAATCAGCATAAGTGAAGTCACTACGGTACAAAACCACAAACGCTCTTATGGTTGCATTCTCGTGAAAATAACATAACGTCTAAACCAATGCAATGTAAGGTGAAACAGCTAATAAAAAAATATCGCTGGGTCATTATCTAAGTTCGAGGAATTTTTGTGTGGCTTACACGAAGTGTAAAGCCACGGCATGTAACCAGGTAAATTATAGACGAGACGATTTTATAGGAACGGCACTTCCAGGGTTTGAGGGCATTTATCATGTCGTTTTGTTCATGGAAAGCAAGCGAAAAGTACAGAGATCACTTTGAAGCAGGTTAGTTATGTAAAATTCATCTTTTTTTCTCACACTCTTACGTATATTTATTTGTCTTCGAAATTGCGAATTATCCGTAAACTCGGCTGTGGATTACTACGTCTGCATTGATTTCACGGACTTTTAATACTGTATCTAATTCGCCCAGCTGAAAAGCTGGTTTACGGTTTCCACGATATTTAAAGGCAGAAACAATTCCTTAAGATAGGCCAACAATACCAATTGTTAAAGGGAATTCAGTAGAAGATTATGTGCGAGCGGAAAATTGAAGCAAATGTACATGTGGAGAGAGAGAGAAAAGAAATGCAGTTAAGCTATTACTCAAAGTAATTTTTTTTTGTACCGGCACACTAAAATGTACTCAAATGAGTCACAGAGATGGTAATGTTTATTTGCGGGTGCAAATGTTGATACTACCATAGGCAGTGTCTGAAATGGCGACTGATTAAAACTTGAAGCAATTGCTGAGTCATACTGAGTCATCTCCATTGTGTAATAAGTAGAACCTTCATATCTGATTTTCCTTACGAAGAGGGGAGGGGTAGGGGGGAGGGGAAGGGGAAGCCGGAAAGGAGAGGGGAAGTGAAAGGGAGAAGGATGGTTAGGGATAGAGGGATGTGATCTCATGGGAACTTTAAAGGTATAGTGGACCATATGCTTGTGCTCACCAAAATCTAAATAGGCAAATATACATGTATCTGTATAACAATCATCTTTAAAGTATGAATGTCATTTTTTTGGCAGGGATTTATGTTTGTCCAAAATGTGGTCATGAATTGTTTAGTGCAAAAGCTAAGTACCAGCACCACACACCTTGGCCAGCATTTACTGAGACCATAAGGGCTGATAGTGTGTCAAAAGTAGATGAGACTGAACCTCAACAAAGCAGCAAGGCAAAAGCATTGAAGGTACATGTATATTATTGGGTTCATCTTCTGTTATTAGATATGATCAGTAATCAAGATAAATCACTTCAGATCTTTTCACAGTTGTGTATCATACAACTGAATTGTGCTACTGGGTAATTAATTATAGAAGCTGGATAAAAAGTGTAAGTCTGCATGAGGCCATTGATTCAAATATTCCAGGCTTTATCCCAGTTTCTGCTGCATGGGACACAACTTGGAGTATCTGTACTCCCACTGGATGGCATGCTAGTTACTTGCCAGCATTAAATTTGCTGGTACCCATTTATGCAAGTGGTGGAGAAGGGCATAATGAGAGTAGCTTGTCTTGTCCAAGAACACAATGCAATGAACCCAGCCAGAGTCAATTAGGTCACTACACCTCCACGTACTAGATGTAGCTGGAGCTAAAAATGTTTGGTCCTACTGTATGACTCGTGTATTTCAGTCAAAAAGAATACCTGATGGCAGGTTACAAAATTTAATGCAATCATGTACTTCATACAAGTCATGTAAGTTGAGGAAATGATAAAAAGGAAAGTTTGACATTTCCATGTTGCTGACATCATTATCAAGGTAAAAAATGATAATTAAGCGCGACGCGGTTCTTGTTCTACAAGGGGTTTTTTGTTTTTTAGTTTTGTCGTTGACAAGTACCAAACTTCCCCCGGCCAGACATTGAATCACGCAGCCTGTGATGTTTATACGCCAAAAACTGCTGAAACATTAATACATGGAAAAAGTTACGGATATTGCTTGTTTAGTCTTCTTCTTTATTGTGTGAAACAATTTTTTTGGCTTTATCAAAGCGTTGGATTCGAAGGGAATATTACGTACACTAAAAGAGGTATTGCGTCAGCCACATAATGCGCTGATGTTGCAGGTTTCACTTTTGCTATGTGACAAATACCATCCTGCTTACTATGCAAGTTTATTTCACCATTTACTTTTAAATTTATGGGTATTTCTTGTGGGATTAGGCAATTCAAGCGAATTCTTGGGCCTTTTCATCAAAGTGAGTTAAGAAAGCTGTTGCTTATACTGCTGCTATCGAATTGTTGGTACATTCCTGCCCAGACATATCCTAAAGAAAGTTCCAGATTAAGATCATTGCGTCATTGGAGATTTCACAACGACTGCGGCTGATGGTGCAATCAAAAAGGCTTATGAGCTAGCAGTTCGTGAGTAATCATTGCTGTCAGTTGTTTTGCTACAGATTGATCAGTGGATTGCATGTCTATAGTCATCAGTGAATCAACAAGGACTGCTTGCAGGAAAGAAACACAAAGGTAAATGTTCGGGTGATTTTTTACCATTACGTCATCATAGAGATGAACGATGGTGCAATAACATAGTTTGTGTCGATCAGTATATGGTGTCCACAGTAATGAATGAATCATCAAGGACTGCTTTGGAATGTGCACTGTGTTGTGACTGCAGTGCTAGGGAAATAACTAAATTTTAAAAGCACAGTTAAAAGATCTGTGATCCTTCTTGTTTTATCATGTTGCGAATTCATATGAATTAGTGGAACTACAGACCAGTGTAGTGTGATAAATAATAGACATTTGCTTGTGATCGTCATGTAAATAGTTTTTAATTACCTTGATAATGATATCAGCAACATCAAAACCTCTGAGAACCCTGATTTAATTTTTGTATTTCTGTTGAGGTAAACTACTGATGTACTAAAGTTAGGTGATGGCCTGAGAAGCGACCAGACCTACTGTTTAAGGCTTGTAGACAGGCTTTAACTTTGCCATCTTTACAGTAACTACAGTGTACATGTACCTGTACAGTCCCAGTACTCACTCTCTCTCTCTGTAAAATCTTGCCAGATAATAATTATTTACCTACCAAGACCTGTTTTAACATTTTTCTAGTTGAATGCCCTTAGACACAAGTGCTTGGCCTGAGTATTTCTACAAAATATTTATACTTTCCCCGCACAACTTCACTTTTTGTCGAGAATTTCCCAAGTTATGCTTCATACTCTCCTGTAAGATTTTTTCACATTTTAAAATCAGGCCTCACCCAGCTACATGTACAATTTTCATTGGCCTTCCATGTTAGCAGGGTTTTCACTAGCATTGCAGCAGAAAGGCAAGGTTTTCAATTGAACT
The DNA here is from genome assembly GCA_019787425.1 of Platygyra sinensis. Classification (NCBI taxonomy): domain Eukaryota; kingdom Metazoa; phylum Cnidaria; class Anthozoa; order Scleractinia; family Merulinidae; genus Platygyra; species Platygyra sinensis. The sequence goes on from JAHPZR010022315.1 coordinate 51,351, forward strand.
TTTTATAAGAAAAAATTTCACCAAATGACCAAACCGAGCAGACAAAATAGGCTGTTTCCAAAGTTCCCCTGTGTCTCTGTTTAAACGAGTCTAAGCATGAAACCTTTTACATGAAAATGAGTTCTGCATGCAGTTTCATTTTCATGCAAATCAAAGTTATTTTCCTAAGAATGGCTTCATGCTTACATTCACTTTGAAACAGAGGCACAAGGGAAATCCGAAATGGCCTATTGGCCTCATAGCCAGTAAATTTGTCCTGGGCCTGGCTATTATTGAATTTCCTGGGGGTGGTCATTGATACTGAGTATCAAAGGAAGAGCAATACTTGTAGGTAGATAAAGTCTGCATCAGGCTGGAACTTCTCTTGGTTTTTGTAGCATGAAGCAACTAGTAGCATTTCTGCTCCCCCCTGAATGGGATGCTACATGTAGTCCATCGCAGGGTTACCCCCAGCATTAAAATTGCCAGTACCCATTTAACATACAACTGACAAGACAGTGACAATTTGAGAGTAAAGGGTCTTGCCCAAGGGCACAACACATGCATGGTGTCCAGGGCTGTCGAGAAATGGGACTCTGGGCTGGAGCCCAGACTGATTAATCCCGGTGTCAAGCCCACTACCTTGTAACAAGGGGGCCACCATGCTTCCCCTGAGGCAAAACAGTGCTGTGTCAAAATATTGAAATGTACATCCACAAACCCATGTCTTCTTGTTATTTATGCAATGACAGGTAAGCTGTGGCAAATGTGGCAATGGTTTGGGACATGAGTTCATAAGAGATAGTCCAGATGGTGTATCCTCAAGATTTTGAATCTTCTCTGACTCACTACAGTTCGTACCAATGCAGGATGAACAAGCCAGTGAGTCAACCTCAAGTCAAAATGCTGCTAAGTAAACTTTCGTGTATCAGATATTAATCGAGCGCTGCTTTTAACTGATTGTACGTGTATAATATATTTATGAAATTAATAAGACGATCTCTGGTATGCATTAGTTTTAAATCAAAAGCTTATAATAACCTCAGACAGGATGGCAGTTAAAAGAAATGTTGTTGGACACGAGGAAAAGTCTAACTTGATTTCCTGCTTGTCAGTTTTGTGAGACACAAGTCAGTGGACTGGCAGATCTGACAAGGATGTTTCTCGGCAAAGAATTTTAACTTTACATTGTACTTGCCAGTAGCTTTAACTGAGGGCTAAAAACTCAATTAGATCACCCCATCCCTATAGCCCTATCTCTTATGACGCCTCTTGTACCACTACATGGTCTAAATGGCCTGGAGTACTGTAAATTTCCACAAGTCTTCATAGGGTGTTTAGAGTGTTGCAAAATATTACTTTTTCAATATAGACTTTCAGGCATTGGCATAGAATATTAAGGAAAATTTGCCATGTTAGAAAATACAATAATTTATAGCTTTTAAGCTAAGGGCTGAAGAATTAGGAAAGCCATTTTGTAAGGAAACACTCTGATTCCTCAGTAAGCTAATTTATTATTGAAAGGGCTTCTTGAACTGGAACTGTGAATATTCATTGACACAACAGCTTTCATTTTACACTGTAACTTATGATATTTTTATAGTTCTTATAGTAGTGGCTGATGCGCTAGGAAAGCTGTTTTAAGATTATTCGATGTGTTTCTTGACTTTCAGCTTAATTGTGAATGATATAAGTTATTGATACTACAGCTTTCAAGCACTGTAACTTTTGATATAATTTTTTGTTAGTCGATTAACTGAAGAGTTTATTGCATTCTGTTGGAGTGTATGAAGTGCCTAGATTTAAACCCTCTACCTGAGGGAGCTAGGTATGGAACATAGTTACAAGTTATTGTAACATCAGACAAGATGCTAATAAATTCACGTTAATTAGATAATAATAAACTGACTCAGTGTTAGTAACTATTTAACAAATTTACGTCAGTTTTTTATGCGTCTGTCCTGTTATTGATCATGAATTTCGTCATAACATTGTCAAAGTAGCTGTGGATCCACGAGGCGAAGACTACTTTGACAATGTTATGACGAAATTCATTGTCAATAACAGGACAGATGCATTAAAAACTGTCATCAATTTGTTTTTTACGATAACAAATTGTCAAATTGCCCGCTCTCGCTCGCTGACGCGTCGCATGAATTTTAAATTTATGTGTCTGTCCGCATATGGACAATAAAAATTAGCTAATGAGCGCGCGTGAATTTCTGTAGTTATCGTAAAATGCTATTTCTGCATGAAACTATTATTATTATCATCATCATATCTATAACAAAATTCTCGATCGTGATTGGTTCTCTGCTCGCCTATTTGTTACGTAATCGGCGCGCGACTACGTGGGTGTCCAATTAAGGCTGGTTTTCACTAGCGCATAAGCATAAACATAAGCATAAGCCGACATACGCAGAAGCAGTAAGATGTTGATAATTACAGTAGGAAAATTTCCAACAAAAGGTGCTAATTATTAAAATCTTACTGCGTCTGCGTTTGTCGACTTATGCTAATGCTTATGCGTTAGTGAAAACCAGCCTTTACAGTATCCAATCTGCACTTTTTGTAGTTGATACCTGTAGTTGGATACCGTGATTTGTATGTCAAATACGTGCCCTTTACGCTCTACAGTTTTCAAAAGTTATGGAAAGCGCTACAGAAATGTTCTCTCAAAAAAGGTTTTTTAAAGACAATTTTAATTCTGAAATTTGTGATAGATACGATTACCATAAATGATCTGATAAACGCCCACTCTCAAACAAACGCCTCCTATCTAAAAAAAACGCCCCCCATGAGGTGAGAAGTTTATTACCCCCACCCCCTCTAATAAACACCCCGTGTCTAATAGACGCCCCCAACCTCAGAATCGCCTCAAAAACCAAGGAACGCTCCATAGAGTAAAATCACCCTATTTTTTTGCCTTCTTGGTTAGAAATAGCTTGTGAATTGCCTCTTGAACAATCTCGAGTTCAAAGTACGGATAGTGCTCTTTAATCTTCTTAATTCCAGTGCTCAGTACGTCAGTAACTTTGTTGCGGTTTGTCGTAGCTCGGTAGCATCCAGGTTTTCGTTTTCCGCAATCTTTCACAATCAGGAGATTCGTTCTGAAGCGGCTAGAAAACCAGCAAGCGCCCTTGAAGACATCGATATTGAACTATGACTATGATCTTTAATTAGGCTTTGCAGTAGCGCATATTACGTAAGTCTTACTCGCACACTTTGTTCTCAGTCTTACTCCGCGAGCAAACTACGGGTCTAGCTTGACGTTGTTACAGTTTAAGTGGCAAAAGCGCCTCTCTAATAAACACCTCATATTTGTTTAACACGTTATTTTACAGGGAAATTCATGCACCGAATGTCGCTTGGCGTAATTTTCTTTTGTGGGAAGCAAGTTTCGTCGACAAAATGGATGAGAAAAAAAAAAAAAAATTCGGTGAGCTGTCTACAGAAGAAATACAGGGGGTGCAGGGATGGCGCAGTGGTGAGAGCGCTCGCCTCCCACCGCTGTGGCCCGGGCTCGATTCCCGGACCCGGCGTAATATGTGGGTTAAGTTTGTTGTTTGTTCTCGTCCCTGCTCCGAGGGTTTTTCTTCGGGTTCTCCGGCTTTCCTACCTCAGCAAAAACCAACACTGCTAGTTCCAATTCGATACGGAAATGAGGGCCACAAGTTTGTCAGATTTGCTGTTAGGTGTCACCAGACCTAAACAAGGTTGATTATTCTTATTATAAGAAACAACAAAAGCCATAAATCTTGGAATGAGAATGTTCAACGGTATGCATATGTATGTATGTATTTATGAAAACGTCGGGTGCTAGAGAATTGATATCGCGCCCTATAAACGGGCGGTTTTTTTTTCTCGCCAGAAACTTAAAAGGAAAGTCAGTCCTTTCTTCTCTCTTTTACCCGTTTATCTTCCTTTTATTGCCGTCCTATCTTTATTTTTTGTCCGTTCACATGGTTTGGAGACGACCTAAAAGTTAAGTAAAATCAAAGTGAAATAAGGGTGATAGGGGTGGAAACCTTTCGCACCGTTTTCATAAATTCAGACATGTATGTATGTATCCTTTAGGTTTCCCTTAAAAGTTGCAAAATTTGAAATGACCCCTGTCTTACACGATGGCTGGCTGGGAGTTTTGTTTCCTGATACTCTTGGTCGCTAGCAGTGAAGAGCGGGTAATCTTTTTTCCAAGGAGAGTTAAATATAATTAGAAAACAGTCCTAAGAAAGCACGCGCGCTGATTGGTTAAAAATCGTGTTTGTATAACTCGATGGAGACACAAAACTAGCGCGCGTTTGTTGACGTAGTGATGGCGCGAGCAAAGAGAATTTACATTTTGATATCCAAAGCTAACAAGTTGTTTTCCTTTTCCTCGTCGTGGTGTTTTCTAAAAGAAATAGAAAACATGTACTTCGTGTTTCTATCGAGTTATACAAACACTCGTGAAAGTTTGGGAGAACTCGAAAAAGCTGTGGAAACACTCGCCTGCGGCTCGTGTTCCCACAGCATTTCTCGTTCTCCCAAACTTCCACTCGTGTTTGTATAACTCGATAGAAACACGGTACATGTTTTCTATTTCTTAAACGAAGATTGACGCAGAAACATTCTGTTAGTGGTTACAACATTGTATAAACAATGTAGTTAGAAATGGTCGTTGGGTACTTCTGTGTTTTGTTAGCCTTAGAGGGGCTGTGTCCACCCCACTTACACCCAGCCCTTGATAAAATTCCTGACCGTTCTTCGTAGATCATATCTCACGAGGAAAAAGCAGGTGGCGGGGTGGTACGAGGGGAAAGTGACTGGTGCTAATGAAATATACCGCTGCAACTGACAGGAAATGTATGAATTTAGCTGCATGGATGTAATTTGCATCTTGAAACAGGCATTTACTTAATTAATGGTTTTCTCCATAAACGATCTCACCATTTCTACAACTCCGAACTGTAAGATTTAAAAAGTATAACTTGGTATGAAAAAAAAATTACAACCAACCGAAGAATTACTGCTAGAAAAGAAACAACGTGACTACACACTATTTGGCGTTGAAGGTGTTGACACGATCTCTTTGCATTTTTCACTATGGTCTTGACAAGATAAATGATCTAAAATCGTACCAGGTTTCCAAATTATCAACTACATCCTGTTGCCAAATTAAAATAATGGTGAGTTTAAAAGACACAAAAACATCCCAAATATCATCAATGTCGGAGCTAAACAGCAAAATTTACGATGTTTTTCCTGTTTCGTGCGATATCAGCTATTGAACATGGTTGAAAAAACAATCTGTGTGTCACTGACAAACCATAACGTGTAAACAAACTTTATAATAATAACTGAAATATGTTACTTTTTATAATCAAATAGTACACTTTAATCAGTGAATATCAAACAACAGCTGCGCCAACATTGGTGGAAATGATACAATTATGGCATTTCTTCTAATCCACCAATCAAAATTGATTTTCCTTTGAGGGGCCATTGGATTTGTCAAGACTTTTCGTGGAAGTGTGAATTATACCAGATGTGATGTCTGAATTTAGTTTGCTTTGTAATTAGTCAACGTAAACCTGTCAGTACATGTGTGCCTGCGATTTGATTTCTCTTAAACGAGATGAAGTCTTTGATTTTATCCAGTTCAACGCCCAGTTTCAGCGAGATAAACAACAAAACTTCAAATTATCTTGGAAAACTGACTACAACGAACAAGGCGACCGGATTCTCTATCGCATAGTAAGTCACAGTTGCGATTACATTTGATGGTTTTTCTCTCGCTCATTAATTGCACTTCTTTGCGATTCCCAAAATACAACAAACCTTTTGTTTCCGGGAATGAGAGCTTCTAAGTACTATTGCGCACAGAAAAGGCAAATTTTAAATGAAAGCCGAACCGAAATCCTATTCATGATAAAATCCTATATTTTCTTGCAAACATGGAGAACCTCCAAATGAAATTTTCAGGATAACGGTACATTATTCGGTAAATATAGTCTTCTTGGATGTTTGTTTAGTTGAAACCTATGTCTTCAACAAAGCAAAATTTCAAGGTCAAATGAACCAAAATTTAGATATTTTTCTTCTTTAGATTCCAACGTGATCATTAAGTATAGACTAAAACTATTCTGAAGTTTCAAACGAATAGGACGTCGAAGTATTTTGGAGATATTGAAAAGTTAAAATCACTGTTTTTTATCCTTCATAGTCGTAGAGCGGTCGGGAAAATTGTCTGCTAATTGTCGGAAATGAAAACTTGTGACGTCACTGTTGGTGAGCTCAAGAAATGAGGGGAATTTGAAACCGTTTTGGTTTCAAGTTCACACTGAACTTCAGAGAAAAACCACTTAAAATCTAGAGTTAGCACTTTGAAGTTCCCCCAGGACCCAAAACTTAAAAGAGAATGGCTTATAAAAAACGAAAAGGATTGCTTAACGCCCTCGAGGCATTCGCTCGTTTGCACAGAACACTTTACCGAACACAGCTCCGAACAAAATATTGCAGTGAGGAGTTTTCACGGTTGGGACACTCTTTCAAGCTTCGTTAACTTGTACTCAAAAAAGATGCCGTACCGACGGTTTTTAACTTCCCTATGGAAAGTTGCAAACCACCAATTGGACAAAAAACAACGAAAAACAAACAAGTAATGCCCGCCGAACAGCGACGAACTCCTCTGCTATTTCCCAGGTAAAATTAGGTGTGTATTTAGATCCAAAACCTTGCCCAGAACAACGCACTAATGCAGAAATGCAACAATGTTTCCGAGACAACCGTGACGTCACAAAGCATAGTCTCAGTTCCACTCTTTCTATTACAGTGCGCGGCTGTCTTCGTACTTTAAACAGCCGAACGAGGAAAGTTTTCAGTTACGACTTATTTCGTCGAGTGTGGATAAACTTTGGCCCACCAAGCAATCCCCAAATTCTGCAGTTCAAGACATTTTTGCCTTTAACGTACTGTTAACGTTCTTTTCATGGGAATGCTGGAGGTGAATAATTTTGTGAAGTGCAATACTGAGTCCAAGCTAGCAGCATAAAAATATCCAAGCAAAACGTGCAGCCAAGTTTCGTTGCAAAGCCTGGGAAGACCATTTGCATGGTGGTAAGTGGTTTTCCTGAACAGTTAATTCGAGCAAAACATAATAACGTATTGAATTTATAAAGCAAAAAGTAAAAATCAGTGAGTCAAAGCTGTTGATGGTTTGGTTTCCCGATGATCAGTACACAAAACGGGTTCCTCTCTGTTTCGCCCCCAGAGGATTGAGCTTGGTGAAAGGCGGGAAACAGATTATTGTTTGTGCCAAAGCAAAAATAGACTTCTCGTAGATTATAATAAATTAAATGTTTCATTTGAGTTCGAGCTGTAAAAAGCCCAATCTGCAGGTCCTGGTTTCAAATTCTTCCTTCTCTTTGTATAAAGTCTGCTTCTAACCAGCTGAGATTTTAACAAGTGTTTTTGCTTTTTTCAAATGCTTGTTTATTTAAGGGACACAATGTAAACTTCTGTTTACCCTATTATTTTTGTTTTCCAAAGAGCTTAATATCTTCAAAATTTTACGAGCAGTCCAGCTTTTTGGCGCGGGTATTTCAAGAACCTGTGAATGTGAACGTCACGTCTGACTTGTGGGAAATTGAGATTCAGGACCGATGGCCGATCTCTTGATAAGAGTTTGGGGGAGGGAAAGGGAGGGGGTTGAGAACATTTAGCGAAATGAGATATCAATCTCCTCTTGTTTGTCGTTTTGTGTCCAAACTGTCGTACATGTACGCCCACCAGACCTATTTCCAAAGGCCGTTTTTATCGTGAATTATGACAAAAAGTCAAGAAGGAAACATTTTTCAGTTTTCCAGCTATTAACGTGAGCGATCTTAGTTAATCATTTTGTGAAATCCCACAGGATAGATCAATTCAGCAAAAAAGTAAAGAAACGAACCCCAAAACGGCAGCTGCTGAAAGCTGTAGTTTAATGTCTATGCTAATAATGAACGGCACTGAAGTGACAGATGAATATGTTGCCACCAATAAATAGAGGAAATTGGCTTGTTTTATTTACTTAAAGAAGATGAAGGGCATGTTCAAAATCTGCAAACAGTTTGATGCGAGTGGTCGTTCCTTGTCTTTTTAATAGGCTCCGAGGCCTTTTTAGATTCTATCCATCTTACCGGCGCCTTAATTACGCCAATCAAAACTGACTATCAGTTGACAGATTTTCTCGTTATACTCTCAGTGGTCTTTTCACTCACCTATTTATATTTTTCTGTACCGTTTCATTGCTTATAGCTTTTTGCTAAATTTAGAAAAGAAATGATGCTCAAGGTCTAACTAATTTGTTCATTTGAGTTAGAGCTGTAAAAGGGTAGTCATAAATAGTTGCTGACAAAACGTCGACTGACTAAACAAATGAGAATTAATTCTTGGAATAAAGAAAATCTAACCATTCACCGCCTGCCTCGATATTTTTTAACTGCATCGTTTTCTTTTTACGTCACAGTGCAATTATCACGCATTTGCGTGATAATACATATATCTTATTACACGTTTTGTTGCGTAGTATCGCGTGAGTATTTTTACGAGTTGTGCCGTATTTTGGCGAGCCCGTAGGGCGAGTCAAAATACAAACAACGAGTAAAAATTCTCAGCGATACTGCACAACAAAACGTCTAATAAGAGATTT